>CAJVPT010001952.1:0-19238 GCA_910592055.1 Acaulospora colombiana | reverse complement strand
TAAGAAATGTTGCAAAAATTCATATCATATATGAAAATGGGTTACAAAAAAGATCTTATGAAAGGTAATAAAGAAGCTTAAAAAAAAGAATGTTTATAAACTGCATTTGTAAATAAAAATCAATCAATTGTATGCAATAGAACTTAAAAAACAAGTGCTTAGAAAAGCCAATATAATAATTAGAATTCTTAAGAACAAAAAGTAACAGACAAACAAGCTTTTTATATTTCAAATAAAATATTAATACCTAGGATAAAATTTAGAATGTAATATAATATATTGTTCTGAAAAATATACAATATCCTAATAGCAGCATATAAAAAACTCTTCTAAAATAAAAGCACATTATGCAGATCAATGCCTAATAGTATAATTCACTATTTAAAGATTCACAATTGAAAATTATTTAGGTATTACAATAAGAAAGCCAAATATTAGAACTTTATAATAGACTAAATAATTCTGGATCAGTAAGAATCATAATAAATTATTAGATTTAAAAAACAACTACAGATCAAAAACTAGAAACCACTCAATTGATTAATCTACAAATCTCTGAATTATTTAACAAATAGAAATAATTTTATACTTAAAATAATTAAGTTAATAAAAAATATAAAAATAACTTTTTATAGTTAAAAAAGGTAAAACATTTTTAATAGAGCAAGGAAATGGTCTTATTCAGAAATATTTTACATTAAAAAATTATAAAAATGCTATACTATTACTTAGAAATAGTAGACTAATATATATAAATTAGTTATTTAATTAAAAATTGAACAAATAAAAATACTTTAACTCTTATAGAAAATAAGCAAAGACTCTATTCTAATATAGTTTCAAACTATAATTGAAATCTTTTCAAAAAATTGATTATAACAGTTTATAAAAATCTAAAAAATGAATTATCCAAAATAAGAATCAGAATATTCTATAGTAGAATCAAATAGAGATATGTGACAAAAGCTATAAATAGTAATAATAAATAATAATACTTGATAAATAACTTGAAAAAAATTGAAATAAGGAAAAGTAAAATATAAAGTTATAATAAAATATTTTGTTTGTTATAGTACTAATAATAATTAGAAACAAAGTTATAAAACTATTCTAAATATTTAAAAAAATTAATATAAAATAACAATTGTATTATTAAAAAAAGTATAGAAAAATTATATACTGTACTATATAATAATATATAAAAATTTACTAGAAAAATATAAGAAATAACAATCTCAAATCTCAAGATTATCTTAGAAAAGACAGTCAAAAATATGATTTTATTAACTGAAACCTTTTTAAAATTTTTTTTTTAATAATAAAGTAAATTATGTAGATATAAAAACTTGAAAAAAAATTATTATTAAAAAAAATATTAAAGAAGATATATATCAAAGATTAATTAATAATAATACTTCAATACAATTTTACATCTAAAAAAAACTTAATTATCTACTTCAATAAATCACTTATTAACTATTGGAAAAGAAAAAATGAGAATATCAATTATAACTATATCTTGTATAATGTGTTTGCTGTGTTCAGTTTTCTTTAAAGGCTAGATCATTTGATGCTCCAATCACCATACAGTCTGATATAGAGCCCTGGTGATCATTGATATATCTTGCGATGACCTAAGTCTTTTATTGATCATTCTTAATTATTCTTCAAAGATGGCCTACAGGGGTTTTTCTTGATCAAATAAGACCTTAGGCTTCTCCCAAATACGTCCATCCCTACGGTTCCCATAGTAAGTACTCAACTTCCTCACAATCCAAGACCAAACTGGTTTCGTCACTCTGGTAACTTTCATGGCTGGTACAGATGACTGAGGTCTCCTAATATCTCCCATAAGTATGATAATTTGAAAAGAGATGAATTCTTCATTAGACTGATAGGATCTTAAAGTGATTATTGTTATTCCTGACATTCTTTTGGTAGCTTCACATATTCCAGGTGATACAGGTATTATAACTTCATTTGTTCTAGTGCTAAAACTAACTAAGACCTGTATGACCTATTTTATGTATCGTGGTCAGATGGTAATATTTGATAAGTTGGGTGTGTACAGGAACACATGTAGTTAATAAGCATTTATTCTGTATAACATGACCTATTATTGTAGTTACTATTCTTGAGTGTAATTGAACCGATAACTCATAGATAGTGACCTGGGAGTGTGCCCACTATACTATTGACCCACAGGTCATATAAATATTTTAATTTTACAAAATAATTTTTAATTAATATAATTATTATTATTATTTTTTTTTTAACCTGCAATCATACCATAATGGCATGCCTTTATTGAAAAATTGAAATAAAATTTATAATATTTTACAGACTTTTATAAAGTACCTAATTTGTTTTTATACAAAAGTACTCTAAATTAGATTTTAAGAACAATATTTCACTTCCCTAATAGATTGATAATAACCTCTATCTACTAGGATAATTGTCAATAGTTTGTCACTGTTGATTACCCAAAAATCAATAAATTGATAAGTTAAAAAAGGGAAAGAAAAGAACAATTGAGGAAGGAAACAATTCAAGGCCCACCAAAAAAATCCAAAAATAAAAATAACCTCTTCTCAAAAGGTATCTACTTAATTGAGATAATCTTCTTGCTTCACTTGAACCTCAGAAGAAATCTTCTTTTTCATCACCTGTGACATCGAACGAATCAATTCAACTGGTCTTTCATTTAAGTGAACACCAGATTGGGATATCTCAAGAAAAATATTTAGATCTTAGCTTTTTTCATTAAAACTTTGTCATCACTTGAGAAACTTAGGTAAGAGGCAGGAGTTTGCAATCTACATTATTCATCACTTGATCTTTTGGTGTTATAAAAGTTTTCATTGAGGAACTTGAGCTTTTTGGAGCAATCGTTTCCAGAACCTTCTTTCCAATTATCAATAATATTATCAAAACATATGAATGTGATCAATAGAAGCTTGTTTATATTTCAAAAACTAACATGTTTCATATCAGTCAATCATCTTTAATGAGGATTTGTGCTATTAAAAATTCAGGATCAAATTGAGATAGGCAAAATTCTTCAAAAAACTATGAAAGCGATAGCTCTAAGAGGCACACAAGTGACTGGAAGGGGAGAAATAAGCCCTTCTATTATCAAAAACCTCTATATATCTCTCGCTTCAAAGGTTAAATAGGCCTTCAGGTACTTCACAATTAGTTCTTTTTCCTTTGAAAACTTTCTTGTCATTAATATTAAAGGTATTACTTGACTTTTCTTGATTACTTGAAGTCAAGTTTTTAAATGAAAATGTAGAAGTGACTCTTGAAGTTATACTTCAAGTTGTTTTAATGAAAGTATTAAGACTTTATTAGCTGAAAACTTCTTGCAAACATTTTTTTTTTTTGTATGTGGTCAAAAAATTAGTGAAAAGAGTTTTTAATTAATATAATTTATATTTAATTAATAATATTATTTTTAATTAATATAATTTATATTTTATTAGTAATATTATTTTTAATTTTTTTTTTAAATTTATATATTAAGTTATATAAATATTATAAGTTATATATTATTTTATAACAACTTATATATAATACTATATTTAAAAAGTTAAATCTATATATAATAGAAATATAAAACAATAATAATAATAAAAGTTATAAAATAGTCTTAAGTAAAATTAATTTTTAGATATTTAAGTATTTATATTTTAAGTTTAATTTAATTTAAATAATTCTTTATTAAATTAAATACATTTGAAAAAAAATATAATTTTTTTTGTTCACTATTATATACTAGTTGAAATTATGTTATTCAGCTATCAAATTATTGTCGAATTTGGCAAAAATTAATAATAAAAAGATTGACAAATTATTTATGATAGCTACTACTC
This sequence comes from Acaulospora colombiana, assembly GCA_910592055.1. NCBI lineage: Eukaryota > Fungi > Glomeromycota > Glomeromycetes > Diversisporales > Acaulosporaceae > Acaulospora > Acaulospora colombiana. The sequence continues at coordinate 15,363 of CAJVPT010001952.1, read as the reverse complement.
AAGCTTAAAAATATTAATATATTGCAAAAAAAAAATTTGGTACAAAAATCTGGCAATATTGTAGCAAAAAATTTTTTTACATATTGTGTAAAAAATTCAACAAAAAATTAATATTGAGTAAAAAAATTCGTCAAAAAAATTGATATTGTAACAAAAAAATTGATATTGCAGCAAAAAAATTGATACTGTAGTAAAAAAATTCGTCAAAAAATTAATATTGTAGCAAAAAATTTGACAAAAAAATTACTGTAGTAAAAAATTCAACAAAAAAATTATTGTAGAAAAAAATTCAGTAAAAAATTGATATTGTGGTAAAAAATTTGACAAAAAAATTACTATAATAAAAAATTCAAATTTCATGAAATTTATTAAAAAATTACAAAATCAATTGATTAAATTATTTGTCATTTTCCTCTTTCTCCTTTCCTCCTTTTTGCACTTGCTTTTCTTTTCTCTTTAAAAATCTTGGCTTGACTCTTTTAAAACTAGTCCCAATTGATTTTATCTTGTCAAATGTTTTTCAAGATTTTTTTCTTCTAATTTAACTATCCCCTAAATTTCACCTATTCATGTACTTTTCTCAGTTTGTTCCTCACCCTCTAAATATATTAATAATTCCTCATATTCTGTAATTTTTCATCTTTTGGATTTAACTATCAATTTTTTATCTTTTTCTGTTCTTTTTTCTTGTTTACATTCTGAAATTTCTTTCAAACTGTATATTTAATTTGACAAGTCTTCTAATTGCATCATGTTATAGAAATATGAATTGTTATGATAGCATTTACAAGTCAGCTGAAATACTTGAATTAATTTTAAATATTCATTCAAATATTTCAACAAATCCTTTAACTATAAGTAATTATGATTAATATTGTAATTATTTGACATAAAATATTTTAGTGAAAAATATATTTTCAAAATGTCAACTATAATCATATATATTTATTCTTTTTTAGTAGGTTTTTCAGATTAGTTTCACTTTCTTCAGGTAAATACACTTTTGTTTCTTTAATTATATCAGTTAATTTATTCTAATATTTGACAAATTTCTTTGATCTTTGTTTATCAAGTGACTGTGCACTTTTAATTCTTTGTATTCTTTTTTTAATTATTTGTTAAAAATTAATACTTGAAAATAATATAAATATAAAATATTATTAATTTTACTTCATTTAATTGGCTATTTGTATGTAAATAACAATTGTCTATTTTCAGTTTTCTAGTTTTTACCTTTTGATATCTTCTTCTCTAATAGTAATGTAAAGCACCTAACCATTTGTTTATTTGCTTTTATAAGGAATTAAAATATGAAACTATGGATTTTATTAATTCAGATATCAACTTTTGTAATATTTTTTTATTTACATTACTTGAAAAAACTTTGTCTACTTTCAATTTATATTCATTAGAAATGGTTTTTATTAAGGCCTTCATTTTTGCTCTCACTTCTTCTGGTTTCAACTCATTTTCAATAACTGAGTTTACTAGTTTTGCCTCTTTACTACTTCTCTTACATTGAATTCTTCAGCACTTTTTTAAACTCAGCAAACTTTCAAATTCTAATATATCAGCTACTCTAAATTCTATAACAACTATAGTATCAAGTTCAGGTTCCACAGATTTGATTGATTAATTTCCTTTTTTAAATCTTCTATTTCATTTTTTTGCTATTCTAATTCTTCAAAAAACTTGTTGTTAATATATTCTATTAGGTCTAAATGTTTTACAAATTTGATATTTTCTCTTTCTAGTTTTTCAACCTATGCATATAATTCTTCATTTTTCAAATAAATTGTTTGATTAATAAAGATAAATTTTAATAATTTGACAATAATTTAATACTAATATTTTTCAATATCCTCCCTGATTTGAGTTTTAGGGGGCAATTTAACTTTCAGTATTAATATTCGTGCAACTTCAGATGCCAATATTTCAGATAATACAATAGATGACCTTTTTCTAAGCAATTTGGCAGTCATAATATGGATTAAAGATTCAATACCAGGTGTTACTGAATGAACTGTTATTACTTTTGATACAATTAATATAAAGAAAGTTTGTAATGGCAGGGAAGGTTGTAAAGGTTGCGAAGGTAAAGACAACTATTCTTTATAAAAAGCATATCCAATTGGTTTTTTTTATTTAATCTTTTAAATATTGAAAAAAAAATATTAAATTAAAGGAATATTTAAATAAAATTATCAATTCAGGACTGTATACAATATTATACTATTATAAAAAAAAATAAAAAAATTCTTTTTGCTGATTCATATTTTTTCAAAAAAAATTTTTTTTTAATAATTTTCTTGAAAAACTTACAAAAACTTTTCTATACAAAAGCAAGCTTCAGAAAATACAATCAAATACTTCTAGACAACAAAATCTACTTTGCAACAATAGAAAAAGAGTTTTGCTTAGCTTTAAAAACAAATATACTTAAATCATTTTTGTTTTTAGAAAGAAGAAAAAGCAAAAACAAGCTGATTTACAGTAGACTTCTTGAGACCCAACCTCAACTTCACAAAGCTTTAGCCAGGTCAGTACAGTTTAACACTTTTCTAGGTACTAAGAGAAATCTTAGAAGCAATAGATTACATTAATAAATCAGCACAACCTCAAGGCTAACTGAAACCCAGAAAGACATCCAAGTCTCTTTAGTCAAACAGCTAAAAGATTACAACAACACAACAACTCCAAATCAACCAGCACATGTTATCTAAAACAAGATCAACAATTGATTATAGCCAGTTATGTGTTAATAAATAAATACCAAATATATAAACACATAGAAATGACATGTTATAGACTCCCTAATATCAATATAGCAACTTACTGCTATATATGTCAAATGAAAAAATAATAAATACCAGTATTTATCCAATTACATAATTAAAAAACACTTATATAATAACAACACATGTAAATTTTTTTTGTGTCACATGATAACATGTTGATGAAAGAACAAACAATAATCAAAATCCTAGAGAGAAGGGAAAAGGAGCTATTAAAAGTATTGAGAAAGATAACTTTTTATCAAGATCCTTAGCAAGTACTTTGGAAAACAAAAATGATATAGTATAAGTTGAGATCAATAGCAACCAATCAATTCCACATTCCTACTGAGTCAATACAGGTTTCCTTGATACAAGATAATATTATTGCCAATCTATTGAGAATAGATCCATTGGTACTAGCAAAAGAACATATGCTATAGCAATATATCCTCACTTTTGGGAAAAAGAAGTAAGGCAAAAAAAAAGATTTGAAGACACATATGCTAGAAAAAAAGGTGTATAATATGTTGACAAATAAGCCAGTAATATAGACATCAAACTCTAACCAAGTTGAAGTTACTATGATAAAAAGCACTTCAATGGAAATTCAATCAACTTCTATAGAATTCGAAGAAGCACATTCTATTAAGGAAGTCATAATGGAGGATAAAGCAATGGTAGAACAAATAGAAATAGAAGTATTAAGAGAAACTATGCAGGGAAGCTATATTACAGACAGCATGTCTTATAATACAAAAAACAGAGTTCAAGGGACAACAATAAATCCATTCTTTGTAAAACAACAGGGATCAATCAAGGTGGAGTACTTCAAGTTATGTTGTTAGAAGAAAATAGAGAAAAGGAAATTACATATCTCAAAGAAGCTCTAAAATATCTAAGAAAATAAATCCCTTCAAAACAGAATTTATCAATGGCAACTATTGAATTATATTTGACTTTGATGAAGAAAAAAATGTAGCAAGATGTCTGAAGGCTGTTAACAAAAAAGAAGCTGAGAAGTTTATATTAGAAGAATGGACAAAGATATAAGCACACAATCAGCCTTTCAAAGATATACTCAGAACAAAAAGTTCTTCAAGCCAGAAAGCTTTTATTAGTCAAAAATAGATCAAAATATATTACATTAATGGATATAGATTACAAGCTTGACAAATATATAATTAAATAACCAATAGAAGAATTTGGAGAGATTATTAATATTTACGAATATAGAACATCTTTTTATCAAAAACAGTTCAGAGTTCACCTTTATGCTTACAGAGAATATATCAACTTGAACAAGGAATGGGTGATTAAGATAAAATTCAATCAAGTATAGTTTGTAATAGCCCCCAAGGAATAAAATGATCAAGAGATTACTCAGATTATAAAAGAGAGAAAGAGATACTCCTTAAGACTCTATTAAGTTAATGGATTATCTACAAAATCTATAGAAGAAGCCTTAAACCACATAAAGGCTAAGATCTTTTATATATCAAAAAACAAGATTACCTTAATATCAGAAAACTATGCAGTAGTATACTTTGAGAATGAAAAAGATCTAAGGAAGACACTCTAGCATCAAATAAAGATTGACAATTAAGGACTAGAATAGAATGCAAAGAATCATTATTATCACAAGGTATCAGCCGATCTGACTAGGTCAGGCAATACATATATAATGGTTAAAGAAGCAAGGAAACAAGATTGCAAAAACTAAGGTAAAGCAAATGGAGATAGAGAAAATAATAAAACTATTATAATAACTGAAAAAGAAGCTATACCAGTATTAAAACTTAAAAGAAACAATAGTTAGTCAAAAAATAGAAGAAGTATAACAAGGTCTATATCACTAATAACTGGTAGCAATAGAAAGCCACTAGGGAGGTGAAGATACCAGGAAGCAAATAAAGTCCATACTAGGCTTCACAATACTTTTTGGAAATAGATGATAAAGCTTTGAATACTAAACAACATCAAAGGCAAACAACAAGACAGGAAATAAGATGCCTAAAATCAAATGCAAAACAAGAGTCAAAGATAGTCTAGCTAAGCAAAATATTAGAGAAGCTTAGTAAATGACTAGACAAACTAGAGAAAGATCTACTCAAAAGGAAGCAACTGTTCTTAAAAAAGATGTACTAGTCCAACCACAGAAAGAGAAGAAGTGTCAGTTTGTTATTTTCAAGTCAAAAATACAAACCAAGGGCAAAGCATAATAAATAGAGAAGAACAATAGTAGGTGGCAGCAAAATGATCAAGATCTTGATATTTTCTTACAAATAGAAAAAGATAAATTTCTAGAGAGAAATGGAGAGAATCAATAGATAGAAAAAATAAAAGAGGAAGATATACAGAAAAGAGTAATTAGAATAGGGACATATAATATCTGAGGTATTACTAATAGTACAAACCAATATAGTACTATAGAAAAAATGCAAGAACAAGGCATTGGAATAATGGGAATATGTGAAATAAAACTAATTAATACAAAGAAAAAATGGACCTTCCAGAAGCAAATGACCTTTAAGTATTTCTATAATACCAATAAAGACACTCTATATGACATAGAAGTTAGTCTCTTGATAAGAAAAAATCTGGAAAGAAAAGTAGCTTCAGTAAAAGAGACAAAAGGATATATAATAGTAGTTAATATACTTATAAAATGGAACAAGATATGTATTATTCAGATTTATATTTCCTCAGACAAATGATGAAGCATGAAGATATAGAAATAAATATAAAGCTTTATTAAAGAAAAAAACAGACAAGACCTTCATATAATAATAATGGAAGACTTTAATGCTACATACAATTTTGCAAAAAACAGAGCATTAATATCTAAATTTAAATCATCTTGGTATTCAGAAATACCACTATTCAACTTTTTAAATCAATGGTCCTTCTTTGACATATAGGCTATATGAAAAGGAAAAAATAAAACTTCAACAAGATGGGATCTACTAGAAATAGTTGGATCAATTATATATGGATATCTCAAAGCGTTATAAACTATCTAATACTCAGATTCAACAATCAAAGTATGGAAGAAACAATAGGAAGTGATCATAATATGCTAGTGTTAACAATATATGATAACAATCTCTTTACAAAGAGATATCAAAAACAAGTCTTCCACATAGAGTGAACAAAGAATTGATATAAAGGGATCAATACCTGAGCAGTAGAAGGCATCCAATAAAAGCCTAAATCATAAACTCAAAATGATAATAGATCCATTGTTTAAAGAAGAGCCTGAAAAAAGTAAAAGAGAAGCTTAAGCAAACAAGATCTGGAAGACATTTGAAAAACAAATATGTAGGGCAGCACATAACAAGCTTGCGATCAAGAAGCTATCTGTTTTCCAAGAAAAACATTATAGGCATGAGTCAGAATTCATCAAGTATCAGAGGGCCTTTCAGCTATTTATACTCTTTAAGAAGGCAGAAAATACATATGATTCAATCAAATTGCAAGTTTTTAGCATGGCGATTAGGAAACACAACACTATTTTTAGTTCTAATCATCAGATCAAAAACTATTATATCCAATATAGCATTTCTTAAATTTCATAGAAACTATTAAAAAAGAATATATAGGATGCAATAGAAGGCCTAAAACTCTCTTGTCAGAATACAGAGGCAAAAAAAACAAGGGATGTTATCAAAAGAACCTTGAAATAGAGATGTGATGACTTATATAGCAATCAAAGAAAAATAATAAACTCCTTAACTGACAGAGAGTGAGTCAAAATAATATTGGATATGATCAAGGTTAAAGATGGAGAAAATGAATATATAACTATCAAGAAGGGAAAAATTGAAAAAGAAATAAAGAGATATTATTATGAGGCATTCAAAAAATAAAATGCCAATTTTGATAACCTTATAGAAGATTAGAAAGAAGAATACAATCCTAAAGGCTATATTAAAAAAAGATAATACAAAAATCTATTGGAGCCAATCTTTCAAGAAGAACTACATGAAATGCTTCAAGAACTTTTCAATAATAAAGCTCCAGAAAGATCACAAATCAGTTATGAAATGCTAAAAAGACTAGGTCAAAAAGAAAAAGAATATCTTAAAAAAATGCTTAACTGCTTTCTAAAATGGGAAATTACTTCAATAGGATAGAAGCAAAGTCATACAGTATACAGTATACTCTATAGCAAAGCCAAAACCATGAGATGTGAACTCCTCAATACCAAACCAATAGTATTGCTGGAGATTATACAAAAATGCTTCATCAAAATTCTTATAAACAGATTGGGAAATATCTGCAAGATTAATAATATCCTGAGAGGACCTAATTATGCAGGATTATTAGGAGAAAGTATAGTAGAATAGATTCAAATTCTCAATAATATTTGTGGGAAAACAAGAGAAAATAAAAAGAAGTTATAAATACTTTTCCAAAATATAGCAAAAGTATAGGATACTATTAGCCTAAATATATTAATTAAGGTAATGAATAGAATCAAGATACCAAAAGGCTTTATTCAAATCATAATGTGTCTATTTTGAAATTGAGAATTTAGGGTCATATTTGAGAAAGATTAATTGAAGTAATTATAGCAGAAAATAGAATTGATCAAGAAGAAATCATCTCACCATTAATGTGGAGGATATTTTATAATCCTTTATTGTACAATATTTAGAATGATGAAACAAAAGACTACAAAATATTAGTGGCTTGAATCTAGAGTTAAAATGAAACATTGAAAGAAATCTAAAGTCAAGGTATACAGCTATCACATTCATAGATGATATAACAAGTATAGCAAGATTCAAAGAAGATATGAAAAAGATTCTAGAAGAAGCAAGAATATTTTATAGGTAAATGATTCACAGATTAATAGTAGCAAATTAGTATTAAATACTATTAATAATTCCAATTAATATTCAGAAGAGGTTCAAGCAGGGATCGACAGAGAAATAATTAGAGAATTAGATAAAGCTGAACAAACAAGATTTCTAGAGATCTGGACAGATAAATAGAAATTTGTTATTGAGCTCAAGGAATAGATATTTAAAGAAATTAATATGGTTATTAAGTTCTTAAAAAACAAAAAGTTAATTGATAAGCAAGTACTTTATATTCTGAATAGAGTCCTAATACCTAGAATTGAATTCAGAATGCAGTATAATATACTATCCTAGCAAATATATAATACTCTAACAATAGTATATAGAAAGTTTTTCAAAAATAAGACCACACTATGTCAATCTATATTTAATAGTATAATACATTATCCTAGGATTTACAATTTAAAGAGTGTCTAAATGTTGCAAAAAGAAAGTCGGATAATAGGATTGTGCAATAAATTAAATAATTTAAGGCTAGCTGGAATCACAACAATTATCAAGTTAAAACAATCACAGATTAAGTACTGGAAATCTTTTAATCTACTCATATATAACTCACTGAACCATCTTTCAGAAAGGGGCAACTTCATATTACAAATACTGAAACTGATCAAAAATATAGAGGTAACCTTTTATAGCTGAAAGTATAATGATATTTTTAATTGGAGTATCAGAAATAGTTCAGTTAAAAATTATCTGATAACAGATAAATACAGTAAAACCATTCTATCACTCAAACAAATAAGTTGATATATATGGATTAGCTTATCAACTATGAAACTAGTTAAGTATAGAACTGGCGAATGCTCCAACTCTTACAAAAAACAAGTAAGGAACCTATTCCAGAATAGTACTTGTCAATAACAAGGGAGATGTGAGGAAACAAGTTAGGACAACTCATAAGATCTTAAAAAGAAGATTGGTTAAAGTGGAGTCCAGAATATCCAGTACTCAATCTTAACCTCGATAAAAGGCAAAAACTTTGGGTGACTATTAAGAGTAATAATCAGCAGTAATAACTTGTTTGAGGAAAGTTAATTCTAGATAACAATAAAAGATGTATTAAAATAGATCATTTCAAATATAACAGTTTCAAGAAAAACTTATGATAATACTTGATGTGATACTAAGGCTATTCAGAAGGGATCAAAACTGAAAACTGATATATAGTAGAATCAAACATAGAACAAACATATATAGTTCATTATCTTAATATTAGAAAATCCATAAGGAGAGCTCAACTTTTAGAAATCACTTGTTCCAAGGTAGCTCTAGAGGAAACAATAAATAAAACAATTCATATAGACTTAGTAACTACATATATAATAGAAGGTAACTGGAAGAAGTAGAGATAGAGAACTGAAAGAAGAAACTCATTAAAGAGAATATTAAAGAAGGTACATACCAAACCCATCTAATTGAAATACTTAGACATAACAAGGGGGATAATAGCAATAACACAATGACCTTTTACTCTGATGGATCCCTTGTTGATCTCAGAAATGAAAACAAGAAGATAAGTATAGCATGGATACAAATTGGAAAAGTAGGAAGGAAAAGCAAGTTCCAAGTAGGACAGCTGATTGGTCTTTATCCACAAGAGCAAAACTAATAGTGATAGTTACTATACTACTAGTAGTACCAGTTAATAGCAAGAGTAAAATTCACATTGATAGTCAAGTCTGCATCTCCAAATGAAAAACTATAAAAAAAAATGATTCCCAAAAAATTCACAAAAGATGGCTAAAGGAACAAAATTGTTTCTTGTAAACATGAATATTGAGCCTGATAAAGAAAAAAGAATTAAATTCTAAATCTTATCAAGGTTAAAGCACACTCCAATATTAAATACAATAAAGAAGCAGACATTTTAACCAAAGAAATATCAAAGTTCTCAACAATAGAATAGCAAGATCTGGATTTCCTAAGATTATTACCGAAATCAAATAACAAGATATAGTGATGAATGCTTCAATAAAACAGTTAGTTAAAAAAATCAATATCAAAATAATAATACATCAATGGACAACCCAAAATAAAATAGATAAAAAGTGAGGTCATCAAATTCAAGACCAACACAGGTATACATAGAACCTAGTCTGGAAATAAATAAATAATAGGTATACATGGAATATCTCTTTTAAAGGATCACAAAGAAAAAGCATTCTTGTTAAAATGACTAATAATAAGCTATCCATGTTAACAAACTAGTTACAAGAAGATCAGACTTATACAAACAAGTAAAATATCTCATATACAGATAGCAAGAAGAGACAATAGAATACTTGCTAGAATGTTTAGTATACAAAACTCAGTGGCAAGAAACCTGGCAGAAGAGTATGGAAGATATGATGCAAGGTTTCAACAAATTCCTGGCAGATAGGAAAAAAAAGTCAAAAGAAAAAGAGATAAGTCTAGCAGTTGATGACAAAATAGAATGAGGAGAAATGAATAAGAAAATAGCCTAACTAGTGAAAAGGATCACAAACACTGGTTAGGATATATTTAGCTTCTGCATGGGACTAATTGAAAAAAACCTAATGGATAAAATAACAGGCTCAAAGTGCTATGAAAAGAGAATTGATAAAGAAGCAAGAAAGTGGATAATGAAGATGCAGAAGAAAATACATAACCATTTCAGAAAGAAATTTGAAACATCGGATGTGAGAAGGTGATAGAGTAGAAATGGATATTGGGAATTAACAGAGGTAACAAAATCAAAAGACCAACACATCTACAGAAACAAAAAATCAGGGCCAAGATATCAGAAAATCAGTCATATTAAATACCATTAAAGAAAAAATAATTAGAAAATACGATTCTCAAACAGGTCCTACATGATGAGGTAAAGTATAGAATGAAATAGTTGGGTTTTAATCTCTGTCAGAACTCAAAAAAGTGATCTGTAATAGTGATCTGCAGGCAATAATGTTAAAAGTTGGAAGGGTATTTATTTGAACTCCTAACAGAGTGATAAATTACTCCCGAAGTTGCACTTAGAAAGGTAAAACAATCAAGACAAGTAAGTTGGTTAAAAAATTAGCTTTAACATCTTATGTTATATGTACAGCTTACAAATGTTTAATAAAGCATATGTAACTAGTCTAATAAAGGACAAAAAAAAAACCAATATTATATAATTATTCATTATATTATATTACAATTCAGAGTTACCTATTATATTATATTATATATTATTTGTCATATTATGCTTATATTATATTACAATTAAAAGATATTTAATATATCAATCATAACTTTGCCACTTTATATTACTAATTATCAATTTCCAAAATATCAAGAAAGTACTTAATTTCAACTTTACTTAATGAAAGTTTAAGAAAAAATCTCAAAGAAATAACAAATTACTTGCAATTGTAGTAAATGTAATGGATCACTTGTTGATTTATAAACAGAATTTTCCTATAAATATTGAAAAACAAAAGGTAAACATTTTACAAATAAAAAATTCACATTTCAGCACAAATCAAGAAATATTTCATCAAGTCAAATTATATAGTTAAGCAACAATCAATAAAATCTGAGATTGAATAATGCAAGTTCTGAAAATAATAAATCTGAAATTGATTATAATAAAGAAATAGATAATATATTTGAAGATTATTTGACACCAAAATATAATTATTTTATATAGGTTTTATTATGGATTATGAACTATATAATTTGATTAAATAATGTAACAGATGCACACTTAAAATTTATGAAATTGATAGCAAAAAATTTGAGCTCTTTTATGGATCTTTGTATATCACCAACAATAAATTTAAATTATCAGACCAGTTCATTAGTTTTGTAGTATATCAAAGATATCACAAATTATACAGACAAGATTATATTCTTAATTTTCAAAAAAACCATTACTATTTATCATGAAGTGTATTCATATTAAATTTCCTAATTTGATAATAAAATGGTAATTAATCAGCTCAATTTAGTTTTTTAATTTTCTACTATTCAATATCAATTGTTGCAGATATATCAAAATCTGAATTTTGAATCTAATCTTTAACATTAAATAGATCAATCAAGCATTGACAAACTTTTATGTGATATTTATGATAGTGATATTTGAAAAACTTTTAAAAATGAAAATTCAGAATTATTTTTTAGTAAAGAGACAGCTGATTTACATTTGGAATTGGTGTTAAATATTGATTGGTTTCAACTATTTAATAATAAAGTATATAGTATTGGAGTTATATATATGATTATCACAAATTTGCTATATGAATATGATTTAAACACAAAAATATATTGATTCTTGGTATATTACCAGATCCTAGTAAACCAAGTTTACATTAAATAAACTATTATTTTTCTCCAATTATCAACAAATTGATGTAACTATAGCAAGAAATAAAACTCAATTCAACTGTCAAAAATAAAGTGGAAAAAATAATTTGAGTAGTTTTAATTTTAATTTCATGCAATATTTCTACTGCATAAAAAGTATGTGAACATATTTCAACACTAATATCATGTCATTATTGCAAGAAGAATGCCAATTATGAAAATAATTATTATAATTTTGGTAATATGGAGGATATAAATGAATGGTTTATATAAGAGATTTGATAACATATAAACAAAATTCTATTAAATAGAGATACTGTAATTCAAATATAGTATGAAAACATTTTATCAGTGAAAATCATATCAGATGACCTGGATTTCTTCATCTACCTTAATTTGATATTTAGTTATTGATCTTATGCACTGTCTTTTTTTAGATATTGATAAATAATTCATTAAATGAATATGGATTGAAGATGGGATATTAACAAATAATGTATTGGATTAAATACAATTAATAATGAAAAATTTTCAAGTATTATCAGATATTGGTTGAATTTTGAGAAAAGTAAATAGTGATAAAGGATTTTTGAACTTTATTGCCAATCAATGAAGAAATTTTTTTACAATATATGTAACTATTGTTCTATAAGAACATTTTTCAAATGAGAATCGCAAAATTTTAATAAATTTTGTCAAGATTTATCAAATATTAGTATGCTGAATTTTAAGATAAAATTTATTAAATGAGGCTTACAAAAGATTAGTTACAATGATTAAACTAATGGAATAAAAATATGGGAAAGAAAAAATTATTTCAAATCTTCATCTTTCATTACATTTATATAAATGCATATATGATTATAGGTTTATTGTATACATTTTGGTACTTTTCATTTGAGAGGATAAATGGTATATTAGATAGGTTTTTAAACAAATTTAATATTTGAAAGTAGAATTCTGATAAATTTTTAATCTAGATTTATTGCTTAATAGTTACTAAAATATTGAACTTAAATTAATGTGAAAATTGATAAATAATCATTGAATTATTAATCTACTATATCCTATCCTAATAATCAGAAGCTTGAAATTTTAAATAATGGATCAAATATTGGTTCAATTTCTGAACTAGATCAGTTTTTAGTTGACAAATTAGATTGATTATTAAACAATACATATAATATTCATAAAACAATAATCAATGGATTTGAACATTTTCCAGGTGAATCCTTGCATCTAAAAAAACCAAATTTAGAGATATGTGCTGAAAATTAGATCTATTAGTCGAATATTATGAGGCATCTTATAAAACTATCAACTTTTAGAGACTATTTACAAAAGATAATAAAAATTCAATAATTATTCAAAATAGAGCAAATCAATATAATAGATGTTGAATTGGGAGTGAAATATTTGATTTTGTTATGTTCTTACAAAATATTAAGAGCTCATTTATATTAGCTAAATTTGTGAATAATGATGAAAGTGTTGATTTATATCTGGGACAAGTTCAATTCTTCTTTACACATTTGATAAACTTTCCAAATAATATTACTGAATATTAATTAACCTTTATTCAATGGTACAAACTGGTTAACTTGATAGAAAATAGATTTTATTTAAGATATGAAAATAATGCAAATGTTGAATTGTAGAGTATCAAATTTTATCCAGTTAGACATGAATACATAATCCCTATTCATAATATTTTTGACTAATTTATTTTATTTAGATATAGGATCTTAAATCAGCATAACTTTCACAAATATTTAATTGTAATTTCTCTAAATTATAAATATAATATATAATTAAAAATTCAACAAATTTGTGAATTTTGACAAATGTTTAATGATTTTTTGAAGAAAAATTTAATGAAATATATAGTAAAAATAATGTAAATTATATGACAAATAGTGTCAAATTATATAATAGAAATTAATTAATGATTTATATAGTAGAAATTAATTGATAATTTATAGTATTTATATTGAATTATATAGTAAAAATTGATTGATGATTTATTTATGTTATTAATATGTCAAATTATTTATTTTTTTTGATAAATATTATATAAGTAGCATTATGCTGAATAAATATTTTTTGACTAGTATTAATTCATGAATTATTATAAAAGTATCAATTTATATTTAGAACAAATTCAATTTTTCTTTACATATTTGGTAAACTTTTTAAATTATATTATTGAATATTAATTAATCTTTATTTGTAAATACAAATTGATTAATTCAGTAAAAAATAAATTTTATTTCAGATTTGAAAATAAAGCAAATATTAAATTGTGAAATACTGAATTTTACTCAATTAAATATGAATGCATAATCCATATTTATAATATTTTTAATTAATTTATTCTATTTAGATATAGAATCTCAAATTGATAAGACTTTCATGAATATGCAGTTATAATTTATTTAAATCATAAATATAATATATAATTAAAAATTCAGTAAATATATAAATTTTGACAAATATCTAACAATTTTTTAAGAAAATTTTTAATAAAATATATAGCAAAAATAGTGTGAATTATATGACAAATAATATTAAATTATATAATAAAAATTGATGATTTATTTATATTTAATTATATAGTAAAAATTGAATGCTAATTTATTTATATTGAATTATATATTAGACATTAATTGATAATTTATTTATGTCATTAATATATTGAATTAATTATTTTTTGATAAATATTACATAAGTGAAATTATACTAGATAAATATTTTTCAACTAGTATTATATTAGTTTTATTTGTGAATCACAATGAAAATATCAATTTATATTCAAGGCAAATTTAATTTTTTTTTATAAATTTGATAAACTTTTTAAATAAAGTTATTGAATATTAATTAATCTTTATTTAATCAGTTAATTTGATAGACAATAGATTTTATTTCAAATCTAAAAATAATGTAAATATTGAATTATAAAGTATCAAATTTTATATAGTTAGATATAATATATAATTCGTATCCAAAAGTTTTTGACTGATTTATTTGATTTAAATATAGAACTTTAAATTAATAAGATTTTTACAAATATTTAACTGTAATTCCTAAAAATAGTAAATATAATGCATAATTAAAAATTTGGAATACAGGATATGAAAAAATCATAGAATGGGAAAGAACACAGGGGATCCAAAGAAATGATAAGATGAAAAGACCTCCAAGCCTTCTTGGTTCAAAACCTAAAACTGTATCGCCAGAAAGAAGAGGTACTTTATTAATAGAAGAAGGAAGATTAGAAGATCAAGGTCTCACAGATATCTTATTAAAAGGAGTTAAATTCAGAATAAAATAGTTGGGTTTTGAGTTCTGTCAGAACTGCAAAGAGTGATCTGCAGTAGTGACCTGCAGGCAATGATATTAAAAGTTGG
>CAJVPT010001951.1:0-19240 GCA_910592055.1 Acaulospora colombiana | reverse complement strand
CTTTAGATAGTTGAATTTGTATTTTAGAAAGACATAAAAATTGTAAATGCATAATAACATGTACACAATGAATCTTTTTCGTAAATAAAACAAGGATGAGCCAGTTATTAAAAAAAAAACACAATTTCCAATAATAGCAAATTTGAATATAACTTCATTAATCTCTATGAGTGACAAATCAAAATGCATGCTTCCAATTTCATCTCTAGAATCAACAACAACAACCTTGCAGGTATCTCAATGCTATATAGACTATAGGACACCCAAAACTCCTTCTGGGTACCTGTTTCAGTCACACATCATATTAATAATAAAATTTTACCTACTGGCACCAATCTAATACATGATATCATTTGGGAACTCAAGAAAGTTGAAATCCAATTCAATACTTCACCAGAAATAATAATCACTCAAAAACTTGCAGATACAATAAAACAGCATTCAGGCAATCAATGGTTCAACAACCTAAGACACAAACTAGTCAAAAACAACTTGATGTTCATTAGACAATTAATAAATGGAACTGCACAAAAACACTCTCATGGCCCCAGCTTCACGCTAAAGCCAAAAATCAGCACATAGGAAAAGAACCCCACTGGTACACAAATATCAGATCCAGGCTCCAAACCCTTTTAGATCTTCATCTACTGACTGCTGGGGCGTACAGAACATCTTTCACCAATACATCCCAGGCCCAATAGCCAGAATACACAAATACCACTGGACAACTACACTCAATACCAACATTGAAACTATAGGTAAATGACTTAAAAATATACATAACTATATTATCTACATATACTACAAAAGAATTGTAGGAGGCTCCCCAATAATCCTCTGCAAAGAATGTTGACTCAATGAAAATCATTCAACAACTAAGAAATACATCTTCTTCATCAAAAGACAAGAAATTATCCAAATCCCTGTTCACAAAACCAAACGCAACAACAACAATACATCTAATTCAACTTCAAACCTCAGAATTAAAATATTACCTCATAGCACATTCCAAGCCCACACTTTCAACAAAGCTGAAAACCTAGAACAACTATCACTCCCACTAATAATCCTAATCCCTCCAAACAACTGTCACATCAATAATATTCATAGACACTGGAAAGAGGACCCCAACACAATCAAAGACCTGATAGACATTGCAACTCAAATTAAAAACTTAAATCACTTGTCTGCCTTCACAGACAGATCACTAACAAGTCACAACAACAAACAATGCATGGGAATTGAATGGGCCATCCAACATGAAGGGAGGAGAATAGCATCATTCAAAGGACAAATCAGTGCATTCCTATCATCCACAAAGGCAGAATTGGTAGCGATCCTCTTATTTCTCACAGTATTATCCAAAAACATAGACATTCATATTCACACAGACAGTAAAGCAGCAATCCAGGCAATAAATCAAACCAGAATACTTCCACTCCATATATTGATATAAAAAACTAAAAACTGGGCCCTTATTCTAGCCATTATAGAACATAGCAAATCAGCCTAAATTCCTCTAATTATACATAAAGTAAAAGCCCATAGTGGCATCCAAGGCAATGAAGAAGCGGATCAACTAACCAAAATTGATTGCAGAAATATGATCCCAGGCACAAAAACAATTTTCATAAACACAAAACTATACTCAAACCAGGGCTTTGTAAAATAGAAAAATGAAATCATTGACACTTCAATAAAAGAATTCTGCAAACTTATCTTTCAAGTTAAACATATCACACTGTGAAGTCTTTTATACAGAAATCATATACAGATCAACTATTTTTCAGAGAAACACATAGACTGGAAAACAATATTCGAAAATATTAACCCTATTAATATCAACCAGGGAATTACATCATTTGAAGACCATGCTCAAAGAAAATTCCAAATCAACCTATGGAATCAAGAACTTTCGACAATAAGCAAGCTCACAAAAGAAACCCAACATTATATTAACAAAACACATGCATTATATGTCCAAAAGTAGAAGACAGCTTCTATACACTCATTTGCATAACACCCATGGACATTCATGCAAAACACCTGAGAAATATTATTACATTACTCCTAAATACAGAAGGCAATCAACAAGAAAAAAGACAAATATAACAAAAAATCCACACAATGTTTCAAAAAATTTCATCTATTACAATAGAGAAAATCATCAAAGAACTTGTTAGCACAGAACTTACCAAGGAAACAAATACCTTGTATGTCACTTACGCACACAAAAAAGTGGCTGCACACAATATACAAAGAATTCCAAATACATCTTGGAAAAATGTGAAAGATAGATGTATAATCATAAACCATTGGAAAAAATTAAATGGAATATCAACTAGGAACAAACGGAAACCCAGACAATCAAGATCAAACAAAAAAAGCATCACTTCAAGATCAACAGGCCGATCGGTAAGAAAGCATGATTTCTTTAGATAGCTGAATTTGTAATAAGAAGTCAGTTGTAAATGCATGACAAATGTACACAACAAACTTTTAATAAATAAAGCAAGGATGAGCCAGTTAAAAAAAAAAAAATTCTGAGGGGCCTAAAAATGATGTGTTTCTTCTGAAATGAATGATTTTGAGTAACGCGCTTTTTTTGTAATAGGATGTGTTGTGTGGTTATACCATTTGTTATCGATAATGGGTCTAAGTGTATATTCCTGTATCCATTCTGACCATTGGGCGATTGTTTGGGTGTTTCTTTTTGCTGTCCATTGGTAATAGTGTGTTCTGACTGTGTTTTTTATTTGAAATGGTTTGGTTATTATTTTTGGAATGGCATCTTCTATTATGATTTTGTTCAGGGTGATGTGTCTATGTAGTTTTTCTAGGATCATTGCGTGTTTGTTATTGTTCATGTGTTGCAGTCTCCTAGATATTGCCATTGTGATTCTTTGTTTTGTTTTGTATTTAGTGACTATTTGGAGTGCTGATTTCAGTTTGATTATGATTGCATTGAGTTCTTGAATCTAGTGGTTGAGTTCTGGATTTTGGATAGAGGTTATGCTGATAGTTGGTAATTCAGGTATTTGGGAGAAAGTTGATTGAAGTGAAGTTATATGCTCTTGTAGTTTAGTTATGTTGAAGTTATATGGCATTTATTTGATCTGTTTTGCTAATTGAAGAAGTTTGAGTAGATCTGTGATTTTGTTGAGTACTGGAGAAGGAGTAGTTGGATCTTGGAAGATTCTTTTGTGATGTTTAATCTTTTTGATAAATTTATTAGTTGCTTTTAGGATGATATCTTTTAGAAAATTCCACTAAGTGTTGGTTGCCCTGGATGTGATTTCATGTTTTAAGATTGCTGTTTCAATCGATTGTTGAAATTTCTGCCAGTTTTTCTCTAAGGTGTGAAGCCAATTGTATCAGATTTTCCTGTACATATATATTTGATAAATTGATATGGTGAGTTGCCATGTTTCTAGGTGATATATTGTAGCCACATGGTCACTGTTTATTAAAGGTGCTATGTTTTTATCAATGTATGCTTCTGTTAGGTTCCAGGTTTCTTTTGCAGATATCCAGATTTGGTTGATTCTACTTTGTTGGTTTCTGGAGTTGTGTCAGGTAAATTCTTTGTTATATGGATTTATTTCTCTGAACAAGTCTAAAAGATTATGTTCTTGAAGAAAGTTGATAAAGTTGCTGAGTGTTTTGTTATTTGGTTGGTGATTGGGTGATTGTTTGTCCATTGAGGGGTTGGGAACTTCATTGAAATCCCCTTCAATTATTATTGCTGAGTTTTTGTTGCATGCTTCTATGATGAGGTCTTTGCATTTTTTGTGAGAGCGGTTGGAAGGTGGGATATAGATGCCTATAATTCTGATAAACTTTTTTCTATGGAAGGAGAGATCAAGTACAATTAGTCTTCCTGGAATTTCTTGATGTTTAAAGACTCTGATGTGAGATATGGGATTAGGCTTATAGCCATGTCCTGGCCAGTATGTGTTGAGTTATATGTCCACCTGGTTTTGAATATATTGGATATCCAGTATTTGGAGGTTTTAGTGTTTTCGTTAGTTTCTGTAGTGATTATAATGTCTCATTTGTTGCTTTTGCAGTATTTGAACCATAAGTTGCATTTGTGTTTGATAGATAAGCCTCTAATTTTTCTAGAACATATTTTTTATATTCAGGGAATTTGGTTGTATTTAGAAATATTTGTTTTTTGTGTGTTTTCGTGATTAAGTGTATTGTTAATTGAGAAAGATTGAGGTAAAAGAGAAAGTATTGAGAGGAAGAATTGGTTGAAATAATTGTTGAGTATGTGTTTGTTGGTTGTTGATAATTGTGATTCATTGTTTTGATAAATTCTGAGGGTTTGTGTTTTGTGTAAAGGTAAGTTGCATTTCAATGAGTTGTTCATAGAATGAAGTCATTTGGGTGATTGAATTTTCTAAGTTGTTCATTTGGTTGAAAAGTTTTTCTTATTCTGCTCTAATATCTTGTGCAGGGCTAGTGACACATCTTTTCCTAGCTGTGTTAGAAGTAGTGCTGTAAGAATCTTCATTATCTTGATTTACCATTGTGATTGTTTCTTGAAAGGATTTCTTTGGTGGATTGTTGTATAAGTCATTCATTTCATTTTCAAGATTGTCAATTCTTTGGTTGAGTGCATTGAGATTTTGTTTAATTGAAAGAACTTCATTACTGAGATGTTTGAGAATGTTGTAGATATCTTTTAGTATGGGTTTTCGATATGAAGGGTTTGGTTTGTATTTTGTAGTTCTGCTGACTTTTGGTTGTTTTTTACTACCTATGTGAATGATTTTCTGGAGAAGGATTTGGTTTTGGATTTTGGGATGCCTGCTAGTTTGAATCTTGCATATAGATGGCCAAATTTCTTGATATTGGGTTTTTTCTGTTCTGCTGATTGTTTTTGGCATGCTCTAGTGGGGCAGTCTTTGAGAATATAATCTGTACTTGAGCAAATATTGCAGTTCTTTTCAGATAGTTCTGCCCATGTGAGTTCAGTATTGCCTAGAAAGGTTTGAGTGTTTTTGGCTTAGAGGAGAGTTTCTTCATCTTTGAAGCTGAGGACTACAAATTTCTTCCTTCTATAAATGATAGTGCGTGGGATGTAGCATGTTTGTGCTTTGGTTGTTTTAATAATTTTCTTGAGGTTAAAACCTGTAGTGCCTAGAGAAAGGTTGATGAGTTTCAGTATATATATGCTTCTTTCTTCTTTGATTTGGTTTGTATTGAGAAATGGAAAAATTCTAATCAAGTCAGTTTTAAAAAAGATTGCCCAGCGGTTGCTAACTTTGTTGTAATCTTATTGGTTGAGGAATTCTATGTTAGCTAATTGCCACATGCCTATTGTTTGCATTTTGATCAATTTAATTTCACCAAATTTGGAGAATCTGGTGTGACTGTCTGCAAATATGGTGTTGAGGGGTATGTCACATGCTCTAATTGTTTTGTTTTTGGCTTCAATCCCATTGTATACAGGCAAAATTTGTATGTGAATAGTGGTATTATTATCAAGCTTAATGTTTTTGACTTTATTTGGATTCAAAAAGAGCTGTAATATTACTTCCTTCTTGGGATCTATTGATTCTGATTGAATAAATAATTCCAATCTTGATAGGAATTTCTGTAAATGTTTGAGTTTGATGTCATCATCTTTGCCAGGTGATCTCTGCTATAGGAATGTGCTTTTTAAAACTTTTTTGCCATATTCAATGAACCAGTCAGTTGGTTTGTTGTCTATGGTAAAGGAAGTGTTTTGTTGTAAAGTAGTTTCATTGGGGAGGAAGTAAAAGGTTGAAGTGCCTGTGCTTCCTCAAACCAGTTATCATATTGATTATGTGTGTTGCTAAAGCCATGCAGGGTAGATGAGTTGCTTTCATTGTCATTTTGGTTGGTTTGAAGTATTTGTGTATTTGTAGTGTTCACTGATAGGTTTAAGTAGGTCAAGATCTAAAAGGGTTTGAAGCCTGAAGCTGATGTCTGTGTACCAACAAAGTTCAATTGTCTAATGAACATCAAGTTGTTTTTGGCTAGTTTGTATCTTAGGTTGTTGGACCATTGATTGCCCAAATGTTATTTATTGTATTTTCAAGTTTTTGAGTAATTATTATTTCTAGTGATATATTGAATTGAACTTACAATCAGACCATAGAAAATGATGATACACAAAGAATCTCATCTAACATATTCTATAAATGCAGATCCGCTAGTCCAGCTTAGAATATCAGGCAAATACAACAAAATCTAGAACACAAAATGGACAAGATTGAATCTTCCATCTCACAAATTGTTGCAGTATGTCAACAATAAACATCCACTGCAACAAACTCTACATCCACCATAAACAAACTCTTTTATCTATCTCCAATCAATGAGTAATCACAACAATGAACGAAATATAGAAATGTCTATAATAAGCTCTTTCCCTCAATAAATAAATTCAATACACAACCAATACAACAAACAATTATGGAAAATCAGCATCAGAAATTTACAAGGTTTATCCCTGGAGGCTAAAAGACAACTATGGCTTCAATATTGCACAGATAACTTATAGAATATAATAATCACAATTGAAACAAATAGAAATCTTAAAGTATCGCTTTACTGGCAATCTAACACTTACAAGACATGATGCCCTCATAACACTTCTATATTTGAACAAGGCATAACAATCAGTATTACTTCAGACTTTGCTTCCAGAATATTCAAAGTTCACAACACACCAGGCAGAATATTCTCTCTTGATCCAGCCTTTCCAAAGAAAAAGTTTGTATATATAATTGGTATTTATATTCTCACTCTCACAACAAACTCAGGCAACATACACAGAACACATGCAAAAACCTAATCAGAGAAGCACTACAAAGAACTGGCACATGATTATAGCTGGGGACTTCAATGAGATTTATGACTCTCTTTTTGACAAAAATAGTCAACATCCATCAACCAAACAAAAAGAATCACACTGTTTTTATCAAACCATAACCTAATAGACTCATTTTGATATATAAACCCATATAAACAAAAGTTTATATGGAAAAACTCTAGAAACCATTGCAGTGGAATTGATCAGATCTGGATACCTTCCCATGAAGACTGGAACATATAAATGGTATTTATAGATCAAGACACAAATCTCGCAATCATCAGTGACCATACAGTGGCTATCTACTATCTGAAAATATGACAATTCTTAACCTCATCCTCTCAAATTTATAACAATACATGTCACAAATAAAACTGGCAACACACTTCAAAGAAAAATTAGTTTGAATTTCACAAAAAGTTGATCAAAGAATAGCAGGCTCAGGACAAAACAAGATTTCAATAAAAGAAAAGTGTAATTTTTTAAGAGATTCCATTCTCAAAGCAGCACATAAACATGTCAAAAAGATCAAACCCAAGAAAAGAATACTATGTAAAACAACTATTCAATTTTCACTATCACAAAAAATAGTTCAACTACAAAAACTATTATATGCATGCCAAAGAACTATCGATAATCCCATAAACTATAATTATAATATACTCAACCACTATTTCAACTCCCACCAATTCTCAATATACAATATCTTCTCACCTCTATCATTCCCAATCTCACCAAATCACACTGACTTACTGAAATGGCACACACAATTATAACAAATAACCATTTAATACAAAGCTACATATCAAATCATCATCAACTATAAATTATAACAAAAGATAAAAGTGGCAATTGACAAATGAATGGTATGTATGACTAACAACAAAAAAGTCATGATCAACTCTATTCTTGACAGACCTTATTGACAAATCATATTAAACAAACTCATCACCACAGAGCCTAAAATAAATGTTACCACAGAACCTAACAAGATTAAAAAATTAGTCTGATCTCACTTTCACAACTAGACAACAAAACGAACAATACAAAATATAAACAATTGGTCAGAATGGGTTCAAGAATATACATCACAACCACACATAAAAGAAAAATGGTTCCAAAAGGCTCAACAATCTTTCTCTATAGCAGAGATCTCCAAGGTCATCAAAACAAGAGACATTGCATCAGCACTAGGTCCCTTGTAAATTCTATACATAACTCTAAAAAAACTAGGTCAACTACTATACAATACATAACAGATCTGTTCAATGACATACTTGCAGCAAGAACAGTACCCAAGGAATGGCGCATTAGTACAATTTATCCAATTTCAAAATCCAAACCTAGGAACAATGACATAAAAATAATCAGACCCATAGCTCTTAGAGAAATGCAGGAAAATATTCATAAAATATACCAATGACTGTCTAACAATTATCCTGGCAAAACATCAGATATTATTTCCTCTCAACTGGGCTGCTCTTCTAAGTAGTACCAAGAACCTATTCACATCTTACAAAGCATAATTGAACACACAAAACAAAACTTTCAATAAGTATAGATTCTTAGTCAGAATATGAGCAAAGTTTATGACTCAATTTCTTTGCATATGCTAGAAAGAACTCTCATCAGAATAAAAATATTACAGACTATTTAAAAATATTGTTAAATCTCTTCAATTCTCATTATAACACAGTCCTTACAATATTTGACCCCACAGACCTTTACCTAGTGAAGGATGAAATTGATCAAGGAGACACTATTTCCTTTCTACTCTGGCACATCAATTACAATCCATTACTCTAGCTCCTGTCAAGGCTATACCATAACCTCCAAACAATATAAAGATATTCATAATGGACAGTTACTCCAACATTTGAACATCACAGCCAGTACCTACATGGATGATACTATATAGTTTGCAAACAATTAACAAGACTTATAACAAATAATCAACACTGCACAAACTTTCTTCCACATAAATGACATCCAGATTAACCTCTCAAAATCTGGTCTAATAATAATAAATGGTACACAACAGGACAGACAAATGGGTATATCATTTAATGGTCAAATTATTTAAGAATTAGAACCCAACATATTAATGAGAATATTTGGAATCTAGTAATATGAAAAAGGCAACAAAAAACATCAAATACATCCCATAAAAAACAAAACCAATCCAAAAAAAAAAACTCTTTCCTGTACATCACTAATTTTGAAATTTCCTTTCTTTGAAATTTTCTTCTTTTATGAAAAAATGGATCCAAAGCATAGAGTTTTAAAGCACAACATGCCTCCCAAGACTATTTTAAACAGAAACAAGTAAACACAAGCACAAGCAACTTCTAGTTCATCTAGAAATCCAAAAAATATTACTAAAAACATGGAGCTTAATGATCAACAAACTTCTTAAAAAAACATTACACAAACAAGACTTCGTAGTACTACAAACTCTTAAAACAGTAACAAAAATATCAACAGTAATAACACTACTGGTAGACACAACAACAGTATTCCCATTAGCATTTCAACAAGTTTTGTAAACAATACTACCCCCTCTTCTTCCAAACTCAATCAAAATATACTCAGAATAGTAACCAACATATCTAATAAAGAGGATAACAGTACACTTTCTACTCCACGAGGTTTCAATGATAAAGAAGACTTTATTGATAACTGGCTTGAAGAAATCCAATTAAACTCTAAAATTGATCAGCAAACATTATAAAAACTCTTACAAAATACTGACAACACATTAACTTTCACTCAACACAACAATCAAGGATCTACTGATTGATCCACTGAATATGGCAAAAAATGGTTCAAAATGTTTATTCCCATCAATGAAGTTTCAGGACAAGATGACAATAGCAGACTTAATTTCATCAAAAAATTTCTGTCCCACCTAGAATCATTCACATCTATTAGATTCAACAAGTCACAAATATTAATAACATCATAACCTATTCAGAGCAGAAAAAGATGTCGAAAAGGCCAAAAACATTAAAATCGATGATAACATTATTATACATATGCAACCTGTACCAGTTTACAATGGTATAAAAGCAAAACACAAAATGATCAGGGCATGGGACATTCTTTTAAATGTATCTCAGGCAGATGTCCGTGCTGCTCTTTCTAAATATGATGATATAAAATCCACAAAAATGCAAACTATTGGCATATAACAATTAGTCAATATAAAATTCCATAATCAACAAAATTAGTAACAGATGGGCAAGTCCATTCAGAGGCAACCTGATTAGAATATTTCCCTTCTTATACACTAAATAAATCAAAGAAGAAAGAAGCAAATTCTCACTCAAACTCATCATTATTCCTTTAGGCACAACTGGTTATGACCTAAAAGAAATAATCAATAAAATCAAAACACAAATATGTTACATTCCCAGAACTACACAGGGATACACTAGAAAAAGATTTGCTATTCTTAGCTTCAAAAATGAAGAACTACTTACATGTGCCAAAAATATCAATTCAACAGTTGGCACTGCTGAACTAACATGGCTGGACACTGTAGCCAAAATCTGCAATATCTGTTTCAATACAGAACATCTTACCAAAGAATGCCCTATTAAAGCCAGACAGCAAGAACACATTCAACAGAAATAACAAAACAACAAAAGATTTGACCTTCTCTACGCTAGATACAAAATAGTAGGAACAAACAATAAACTTAAACAAACAAAGAAAATAGTAAGTACAACATCCTTCACAGATGCAGTCAAAGAAAAAAGAAGAGAAATCATATCAAACACATCTGACAATCAACAACAACAAATATCAACAATTAAAAACTCTATACTTAGGGACATATACAACATTCTAAAGCACATGCAATCTAAAATCAACACTATTAAACAAGACCTTTTCAATCTTAATCAACATATCGAGGACATTGAAACTGATATTCAAGAGCTCTACACCTCTACAGAAGACACAAACAACTTCATTGATGCAGATGATAACAACAAAGAAATAGATGACAACATCAGCATCACCTCTAGCACTTTAAGAAAGAGAAGGGTTACCAGCCCAGTTATGGATATTAGGGCTGAACAGACTCAATTTACAAATCAAATAAATACACTTGACAGCTCTATGCAGCAAGTTGTGGCATCAATGGAATAACTCATTGATTCTTAAATCACATAAACTGATTCCAACAACACAATCCCCAAAAATTAATAATCAATGAATAAAGATCAAACATCAGAACACAATATCTCACTCATATCCAAAAGACAAGACTCTACATCTCTCTTACCTCCTAACACACATATCTTATCCCAAAATCAATTACATAAAATACAAACAATCAACTCCTCTCCTTAACAATAAATACAATTTTAGAATCCAATTCGATAAACACTTCTAGCAACACACATATAAGCGATTCACAATACCTTACTTCAAATTTATCCACAAACACAACCATTATCAACACTATCAATTCTCCAAACACACATGACACACAACACTCAACAACTAATATATCTACCAACAACACCTGACACATCTGCACCAGAAATATATAAGGTTTATCTAATGAAACAAAATAATAACTATGGTTCCAATATTGTCACAACAATCAATAGGATATAGTCATTACAACTGAGACAGACGGTAATATAAAAGCAACAATATATGATCAAAGCATAGCAATCAGTCTAATAACAATACTTGCTAACAGAGTCTTCAACAAAAAAGAATATCTAGTAGAATACTTTCTTTAAATTTAGCATTCCCAAGAAAAAATTACATTCAAATAATCGGGACATACATTTCACACTCCAACAACAAACACAGAAATACAATTTAACAATAATGTAAAGAACTAATTGTGGAGGTATTAAACAAGAATTGGTCCATAATTCTTGTAGGTGATCTCAATGAAATCAGCAATTACTTACTGGACAAGTGTTCAAACCATACTCAAACAGAGCAAACAAAATAATTTCCTTTCTATAAGAACATGGATTTATTGACTCATACAGATACATCAATTCACATTAACAAAAATTTACATGAAGTAACTCAAGAAACCATGCAAGCAGAATCGATCAAATTTGAATATTAGCACATGAAAACTGGAACATCTTCGATGCTTTTATTAACAAAGACACAAAATCAATAATTTCCAGTGACCATACAGCCTCAATATGTCTTCTAGAAGCATGGCATCTCACAATACCAATTGCTTAAATATATAATAACAAAAGCAACAGATTTAATTGGACCCACATATCAAGTAAAAACTGGAAAAATTTTCAAACAGAAGTTGAACACAGAATTACAGCTCAACAAATAGACAGACAAAGTATCAATGCACAATGGAACCTCATTAGAGATAACATTTAAAAGGCAGCATATTAATTTATCAAGAAAGTCAAAAATAGAAAGTGCAATCCAATCAACTAAACTTCCTCTATCTGATTATCAGCAAAAATTATGGCCCTCCAACAACTTCTCCAAATCAGTCAGAAAACAATAACTAATTCAACACTATAAAACTGGAACTCTCTGCACCAACAAGCAGAACAGCATCTAAACAAACATTATGATATTTCATGTCCCCCAATATGAAATATATAAAATGATATCTTAACACTCATAGCATAGCACACAAAGTTAACAAAGATGATCCAACAACTCAAGGCTGCACTACAATGATAAGCAACTATAAGACAAGACAAAAAATAAAATGTGCAATTGACAAAAGAATGGACTTTATGATATCTAACAAAAAAGCCATGATAAATTCAATAATAAATAGACCTCAGTGCCACATCATCCTGAACAAACTGATAACAACAGACCTCTCAATTACCATTACTACAGATCCAATACAAATTAAACAAATTACAAAGGATCACTTCGCAAAATGGACAAAGAAAAGAGACAAATATGATATTCAAAACTGGCCTCAATAGATAGAAGCATATATACCCAAACAAAGTATTAAAAACCACTGGTATTCTGACATGCTCGCACCATTCACAAATACAGAAATTCAATTGGTCATCAAATCCAGAAACAACATCTTCATATCCAGTCCTTCACAAATTCCATATATTACATACAAAAATTTAGAATCTCAAGCAATTCAATTCATAACAGATCTTTTCAACAAAATTCTACACACGAATACAATCCCCACTGAATGAAAAAAAGGCTCAATTTATCCAATATCAAAACCAAAGCCTTAGAACAATGATATTAGCATTACTAGACCTATAACATTGCTAGAAATCTGTTAGAAAATTTTTACAAAATGCATCAATGACAGGCTCACAAAAATCCTTCAACGATTTCCCATTCTATCACCACTCAACTGGGCGGCTCTCCCTGGATGCAGCACACAAGAACCCATCCACATCATACAAAGCATTGTTGAACATGCCAAGCAAAACTCTCAATAGGCATGGATATTAAGTCAGGACATAAGCAAAGCATACAACTCAGTATCCATACAAATGCTTCAAAAATCATTACATAGAATTAAAGTTCTTACAAAGATCATATATTAATCACCAACTTAATTCAACATTGACAAAATACAGTACTCACCCCTTTGACCTTATAGATCCCTATGAAGTAGAAGATGTCATTAATTAAGATAATACCATATCCCCACTTCTATAAAGAATCTTTTATGATTCTCTTCTTTCCACAATATATGAAAAGTGCAAAGGCTATACTATTTTATCACAAAGCTGCTCAGACATCAGAACAGATTGGGGCATTAATTGCATGGATATTACTGTCAGTACATACATGGATGATATAATATGATTTGCAAATAACTAACAAGACCTTCAACACATCTTAAACATGGCACAAGAATTCTATACCATCAATAATATTCAGATCAATCCAACTAAATCAGCACTACTCATCATTAATGACACATAAACAAATAGAACCCAAGAAGTCATATTCAATAATCAGATCATCCAAGGCCTTACACCAAATATACCAATCAGAATTCTAGGAATATGGTACATGTCCAAAGGCCATAAATGATATCAAGTACAACTAATAAAAGAAAAAGACAACTGAATTACAAATCTTATGAAATTCAAAAAGATCACAGATAAACAAGTAAGATACATCATTAACTATATCCTAATTCTAGCCTTGGAATACCTCCTAACTGATATAATACTTTCAAAAACAAAGTGCAATAAAATCATGTTACAATGCTATCAATGCTTTAAATATAAAGTTGACTTAGCAAGATTAGTTCCAAACAACATGCTCTTTAACAAATTAGAATGCAATATTATTAACCTTTTTGAAAGACAAGTGCAATTCCATGTAATAAATCTCATCTCTAGAATCGACAAATCTAACCTAACAGGACAAATAACATTGTTCAGACTCCAACAACTATAAAATAATTTCTGGTTCTCCAATCTGGTCTGTACTCACTTAAGTAAGGCAATTTACAAACTAGGCACAAATCTTACTCATGACATTATTTAGCTACTAAAAAAAGTCAGCATATCAATCCAACAGCCCAATTTTATTACTTTAATCAAAAAAATAGGAGACATACTAGAAGAACACCTCAATATAAAATGAACAAACACACTAAGAAAACAACTACAAAAATATAATATTATATTCATTTGTCAAATAATGAATAAAGATTGCACTAGAATTCTGCCTTTAAATCGTATCCCAAAATATCATAAGAAACATATTACACATATTCCTGGATAGTTCACAAATTTGGTAGAAACTATACAATAACTCATTGATCTAAACTTGTTAAACTTCATAGGAACTTACAATCCCTTCCAACAACACAAGACTGTGATATGTCCCACACTCAAGCAATGGGCCTTAGTAATGAACAAGAATGCTGAACAATTGGTAGAAAACAGAAAAATACACAGGAAAAGATAGTTTATACATACTACAAGCATATAGTAAAAAACTCATCACTAGAACCTTGTAGTGGATGCTCTATTAATGAATCCTCTACATAAAACCACCAATGCATTTTTTCTAGAACAAAGTTCCAGATTCAACAAATTCCAGTCACATACAGTTACAAAAGTCTTAGTAACACATTAAACAATAGTCCATACTGGAGAGTTCAAATTTCAGCATACAGTATCTAATGAATCATAGAATATATAAACACAAACAGCATAACAAAATCTCTTTCAGTTCAAGTATATATCAATCATTAACTAGACAAACTCACCACCTTACATAACCAAATCATAGAAGATACCAAATTACTTCAAGAGCTTTTTAACATCTTTATAGCAAACGAACAACATTACCAATTTATTCTATACGCAGATCGATTCCTGGACCACTTCAATATTTTTATCCATATAGGATTTGGCTGGATCCTCATTAATCAACTCAATCAATATCACACATTCAAAGGGCAGGTACAAGGCTCACCATCCTCAATCAGGGCAAAGCTTATGGCAATCTTTACAGTAATCTTAACAATTTCCAGAAATACTGTAATTGCAGTCCACACAGACAGCCAAACGACTATCAATGCAATAAATAAAGCTACATATATTCCAGCCTAAAAGCCATTAGAAATATTAGGAATTGGAATATTATACTCAACATAGTGCAAAAATGTAAGAAATATTGAATTCAACTCTCCCTACACAAAGTAAAAGCACATACAGGCATTGCAAGCAATAAAATAGCTGATCAACTGTCAAAAATCAACTACATCAACATGATGCCAGGTCAAAAAGAACTCAATCCTACTATTACTTCATAAAACAATCTATGTTATGCCATATAGAAATATAATATTATAGATATACCAATAAAAGAGTTCTGTAAAACAGTATTCCATATCAAATATTTAGTCAAATGAAAACTCCTCAAAAGAAATAGAACATGGATTGATATGGAAAAAAACAGAATAATAGATTGGCAAAGCACTTTCAACTGCCTCAACCCCAGTAAAATTAATCATGGTAACATATCTACAACTGATCACAACACTTGAAAATTTGCAATCAACCTCTGAAATGATAAACTACCTATTATGACCAAATTGAATCGATGCAAATAAAATATATACAGAAATTAAAACTACACCAAATGTCAAGAAACAGAAACTATTTTCCATATCTTCTTATATATCACAACATGGGAAACACATAGGCAAAAACTAACAAGTATCTTTACACATAATCTGAAAGACTACAAGACATCTATTATCACTTCTCCTCTCTCCCACATAATAAAGAACATATCTTTTAACAAATCTGATTAAGCAATCTCAGATCTCATCAAAGGTACCATCAGAAAAGATATTATCCTGGCAATCAACAACTATATGAGTTCACATGCAATAATATAACTAATATTTCAAAAGTGCATAAATCAATATAGAGAATTTTTATACTCAATATGGAAGGAGCATTATAAATACACTGTAAAATGGGAAATAATAAACAACATCAGCAAAAAAGATAAATGATTTAAAAGCCATACACAAGTACAACTATTACCAAATGCCATATTATCTGAACTACTAATCAAAGATCAATATGTAGACCTTGTCAACCACTACATAGATTGATTATTTAAAGAAATTACAAATCCATTTATATTTTTTTTTTTTTCTAATTTCAACACTAATTAGCCATCCTTGGCATGTTAGGCTCCACAGTGAATGGCAACAAGCTGATCAATAAGAAGGATAAATCCATCTTTAAATAGTTGCATTTGTATTTTAGAAAGATATAAAAATTGTAAATACATAATTATATATACACAATAAATCTTTCTCGCAAATAAAACAAGAATGAGTCAGTTTATAAAAAAAAAAAAAATGAAAAACAAAGTCAATAAAACAGCAAACCTTATTAAATTCAAAAAGATTACTGACAAACAAACAAGATACATTATAAATTATGTTCTCATTCCAGGAATGAAATATCTTCTTAATAATATGATCCTTCAGGAATTAACTTGCAATCAGATCATGGCACAGACATACCATTGTTTCAAGAACAAAGTAGGCTTGGTAACATCTGTATTAAATAATATCCTATTCAACAAATTTACATACAACATTGTCAATTTCTTTGAACGACAAGCCCAATTTCATGCATCAAATATAGTATCTAGAATTAACAACTCCAATCTTGTAGGACAAATAACACAATTTAGACTACAAGAGCTCAAAACTCTTTTTGGTCACCCTTCTCCATTACCACTTATATGATAAAACCACTTCACAAATCAGGTATCAATCTCTCCCATAATATAATATAAATGCTCAAGAAACTAGGTATCACACTTAACACATTCAAATCTATCATCACCATCAAACAAATTGAAGACACAATAAAACAACACATAGGTATAAAATGATTAAATCAAATTAGAAACAACTTGCACAAATACAACATATTATTTATATATTAAATAATAAATGAAGATTTTACAAAAATCTTATCTTTTCATCTAATTCCTAGATATCATTACAATCGCTATACTGCAAGTCCAAAATGATATTCAGAAATTATCTCCACTCTGCAACAATTATTAGATAAGAAACTCATTAACTCCAAAGGCTCACAGAATCCATTTTATATCTATATACTAATACAACATTTAGAAAAAAAACATTGGATCATTACTACATATCATTTGATAGAAGCAATTGGACAAAAACAAAAATAAAGTAAAAGGAACATTCATGAAAATATCTTATACAAACATTACAAAAGAATTTAAGACAACTCACCTCTAATCCCATGTAGTGGCTGTTCCATTAATAAAAGAATATCAACCACAAATATGTATATGCTCTTTTTAAAGGACATTATAACAAGCCTATCAAGTCCCAGTGGTATACAAATATCAGAATTCTAGTAACACCTTGAATAATAATCCACACTATTAAATTTAACTTTCAGTCCATAGCTCACAAAGCAGAATAAACTTCTTCATCAACGAATCTACTCTATGTGCCTCAAAAGTCCAAATTATTATCAATCCACAACAAGATACCATAGAAGATTTAAAAAATTTTATTATAATAAAAAAAGAAATTATAAATGAACCAGCTAATATTTTCACTTCTAACAACAACAAATATAACTTTGTCACATATATAGATAGTTCAATGACTTGATTTAATAATCACCAATAAATAGATTTTGGATAGATACTCTCAGATGAATCAACAACAAATATGAGTTTAAAAAGTAAATACAAGGCTCCTTCTTCTACTAGAGCAGAATTAATGTCAATATTTATAGCAATTTTAACTATTCTTTCAAACTCACTTATCAATATCTACATAGACAGCCAAGCTATCCAATAGTCCTTTATAGCAGATAGTTAGAATAATAAAAAATTGATATCTCATATACATCAGGAAATTTTTTAAACGGAAATCTCTGGAAATTTCCACCATAAAAAAAGTTTTAAAAAATTTTTATAAAGAAAAATTTTTATAATAAAAAACTCAAAGTTTTTTCATAATGAAAAATTTTAAAAATATATGAAAATTTATAATATATTAAAATAAATATTTATTACTTTTCTCAAATTTTGAAATTAATCAATAAAGTATTGTTCAACTATGACCAATCAAAATTTTAATTTATCAATATTTTGAGAATTATATTTTCAAGGCAAAGTACTTCATTTTTTAAGCAAGCTAATAATATTTATAACCATAAAGTCATTTTTGAATAGTGACGAAGATTTATATGTAGTCATAAAGTGACATAATTTCTTAGGATTTGTGTTATATAAGTCTCTAAGGTTTTTCACAATTTCCTTAATGTCAATATCAAATAAAAGACAAGAAATGCGTAATATGTTTCAAAACATTATTTTAGGTAAAACTTCTGATGAAAAAAAAGAATGTAATAGAAGTTCTTCGTGGGCCTCTAAAAAGATATCAAGTTCTTTGAAGTCTCGTGGTTATATTGAAATCCTGAGAAAAATACCTCTGCTCGATATAGATAAAGACATTCTCCACAAGCATCCACGAACTTCTGGAAGTACTGATGAAACTATGTTGCGCCTGGCTTGGATATATAAAGAACTTCAGGTATATTAAAAAAATATAGCAAATATAGAAATAAATACTAACTATTTGTTTAGATCATAATAGATTTCTTGAAGAATATTGAAGTCCAACAAAGCCCTTCATAAGAAAATGGATCAGTTACTAGAATGGCAAAAAAGTGTAGATGATAAGGTCACCCATCTCGAAAGTAAAATTTACGCGAGTACATATTAATTACTGAACAAGAATTTATTGATATAAGTTATAAGTTAAAGATCTTCGGAGAACTTCAATAATATATTTGATATTTTATTAGAAGGCGGTCAAGGGAATTG
>CAJVPT010001950.1:0-19244 GCA_910592055.1 Acaulospora colombiana | reverse complement strand
CTTAATAGTATTCTTGCAAAAATTTTAAATGTAGATCCAACTACATTCATCAAAGCAGAGATCCTTAAAACACATATCCTATACTTATGGATACAAAGTCAAGGAAGAAAAGAAAACCTTATAGTACTTTTCTTGAAAGAAAAAATCAGACGCATCTTAGAGTAAGATACCTCGACAAATAGTTACCCCCTCCATACTCCAGAAAATTTTTAGACCAAGGGTAAGTTTATAAACTCCATATTAGGAAACTCAACTTCAGTTGAGAACATTACTCCAAATAAGAACATGGAAGTTCAACCAACAATCAATATTGAAATTCTGAATAACATTGAAGTTGAAATGTGTAATAAGAACATGGAGAAAGAGCTGAAGAAAGAACTTAAAATGGTAAACATTCAGGAAAGAGTTGAAAGAGAAAACATAGCAGAACAAATCTTCTACAATATATGAAACAGATCCAAGCCATCTAGTTTAAATCCATTTCATATCACTAAAAAGGAAGAATTCAAGATCAGAATCCTTATCTTCAGAATACCAGGAGATACAGAAAAAGAATGATTAGGCTATCTCCAAGGTGCATTGAGTCTGCCTAAATACATGCTACTATTCAAAAAAGACTTCCTAAATAGTAACATCTGGACAACTTTTACTTTTGAGGAAATGAAAAATGTCTTAAAATGTATAGAGAAGATTAATAAGAAAGAAGGTAAAAACTTTACCTTGATTCCTATACAAGTAGAGAAATGGGAAACTTTATACTCACCACTAGAAAAGAAATTCTTTAATCAAGAGATAGTAAAAGAAGAAAACAAGACAATAGTTATCACATTAATAGATCTTGACCACAGTTATACTCATCAAGAAATCAAGGCTGCTTTACAAAAATATGAAAAGGTCTCAAGTATCTATATTTACAACCACTCTCACTCTCAAAAGAGAATCAAAGTATGATTTATCCCAAATCAGCAAGACTTGAAGAATAGATAATTCATTCATGTCAAAGTAAATACTTTTAAAGCAATTTTCACTTAACATGAACTAGATGACCATGAAGTCGATACCATTCTCAAAAACTGTAACAGTCAATCCTTACAACTGTATAGTATACTCAATATCTTAATAAGTCTTATAGCAAGAGCAACACAGCATACAGGGGGCAAAGCATGTTATATATCAAGAAACTCTTTCACTTTGAAAAGAAGAGGATATGCAGTAGTCTGTTTTGCAATAGCAGAAGATCTGCACAAGGTCCCGAGACAACATATATCTATACATGATTACAAACTTAGCTGGAGTGCTAAAGAGCACTTCAAGAAGGTTACTGTATATGACAAAGAAGTGACCAAAATAGAGAGCAGTGATTATAACAAAGAGACAGCTTATCCTAAAACAATACATATCAAACTGTACTCAAGACAACTAAGTCAAACTGATATCAAAAGTAACAATAGAGCAAACTGGTATATAACATCTGAGGATGACCCAGAAATTGAAAGTGACTCACAGAAAAGGACAGACCTTGGAAAAAAGGCAAAAGGAAGAAGACACAACCTCAAGGCAGCAACTAGATGGTTGGGAAATCAAACACCCCTAGATACTTTTCTACTGGTAGTAATAGAGAACTAATCAATTATCATAACAGAAGAAGAAGTTTTCATAATAGGTCACAAAAATCGAATCTAGAAAGTAATAGCGATCAAAATCCTCTATATCAGATCCTGAATAATCTCAAGCAATTAAATACCAGAATAAATATAATTGAAAAGAAAGCAGGTAACCAGAATAGGGTAAGAAGAAGGCGATGGAATAATTGATCCTAAAAATATACCAGTCTAATCAAGGTACATTAGGAGAGAGTCTGATTCACTCGAAAAATTAAGCTTATCCTGAAAAAAAAGAGTGACTATAGAAACAATACCAGAAACTAATACAACCCTTCCTAGCACAACACATACCATATCACTTAATGATTTCATTTGTATGATTAAAAAGAATATCATTAATAAACTAGACAAAAAACGAACACTATATAAGAACTATACCATTGACAACCCTACAATAAACAATACTATTACTATTGGAACACATAATGTTAGAGGCATTAACACTAGTCTTGAGCAACAAAGACTATTTCACTTATACAAGATCTCGATATAGACATTCTAGGGATCTGTAAAACTAAATTAACAAAAGAAACAGTGAACTTTGCTTTTAATCTATAGCAAATGCACAATTCTTTCACAAATATAATAATGAAAAACCCAGAGATTCTGGAGTAGGGTTTCCCATTAGAAAAAACATTGAGAAAAAGCTGGAATCAATTGAAAAAATAGAAGGACATATAATAGGAGCCAAGTTCCTATCACTAAAAAACAAACTTTATATCTATTAAATGTATTTGCCATATAGGAAAGCTAAAGTAAATGGCTACAACAGTGTAGCAGGCTAATCGGCGAGTCTATCGCTAATGACCAAAAGCTCGCATAACCTGCAGATAGAAGAGTCCGTCCTTCTATCATACACACAAAACAATACCAAAATCAAGGCAGAGGCGTAAAAAGATTTGGGCGAGTCCCAAGTTAGTTTTTCCTAAAACTACTTATAACTTCACTGTTATAACAATCTATCCAAAAGATTCGTCGTGAGAGTTGTCATGAGAGTCATCATTTTATTAAGTCATTGAAAGAAGTTACATTTATATATTTTTACACATAGGACTATTACATAATCACTATGGCTATTCTAGTATTATGTCATATATAAATTGCCTCTTGATCAGCTAATTTTCTATTACTTCAGCTTATAGTTCTTTACCTTTTTGACACGAATAGATTGTTCACACATTCTTCTAGCTTGTAAGGGGTATAGTAATAGTCAGCAATTGATTGTTTTGCGTAAGTTTTGGTCACGTCACAATTATCAGTCACATGACCACAGAGAAAATTTTGAACTTTGTTTGACTTCTTTGATCTTTAACAACAGCTACTTCAAAACAAGATCCTAGATAAGCAAAGAAATCACTTCAAAGTCATAATCATGAGTAACTTTAATGCAGTTGTTAACCCTATAGTGAATCGATCATCATCCACAGATGAAACAATCTCAAAATACAGAAAAGCTAAAATAGGTCTCTTCAACTTTCTAGAAGACTGGAATTATATAAATATCCAAAACTCCTGGAAAGAAGAAGGAAATACTACCTTCACATGAGCAAATAGCTTAGCACACAGCAGAATCAACTATATCTAGATATTATCAGAAATTAGCCTAAACAATATATACGAGTTCAAAAACATTTCAGTGGAGACACTACTGGGTAGTGACCATATCCTATTATTAACAAGAATAATAATAAACAACTTGCTCAAAAACCAGATACAATAATAAGATAGAACAAAAGATAGAAAAATACCAGATCCAGGCAACTCCACTATAGAACAATAGAAGAAATTCAAACTCTGGATAGAACGCAAGCTTCCAGAAATTGATGCACAGGCCTCCTGACATGAAACTGAAAACAGCTCTCAAGAACTCAAAAAGGCCTGGCAAGAACTTGAAACCATAATCATTAAGGGTGCATACAAGTACCTTAAGAAGAAAAGAGTTTACTTCACTCCTAGCAGAAGAAAAGAAGTTAAGACAGGATCAGTAATCCCAAAAAAGGATTTTGAAGCCTACAGAAAAGCCAATAAGATCCACTTTTTTTTAAAGAAAATCCAAGTTAACTGGGATATGAAGACTATAAAAGATATAAAAAATATAGAGAAGGCCATTCAGAATTTACAAGATACTTATGAATCCCTTGATGAAGAACTAGCACTTGTAACCATGTTTGGATTGATGAACCTTTTTATAATATTTGTTATTTTCTTGCTGATGGCTCCTTTAATTATGAGGTTCCACAGATTCAGTTCTTGAATGTACTTGTGTATTTCCTCTTTTATAGCGTGTGGGCTTCCTTTTTCTGTTCTTACTGTGATCTCACGGTATATTATGGAGGTAATTGTTTCTTTGATATTGATTCTGTGGTGCGGGTATATAAAGGGGTGGATATTGTCTTCAATCTCTGTACATGCGAAACATTGGTTAGATTTGTATATTTCAGGTTTTCTGATGAGCAGTTTGTCCATAGTCAGAAGTTCAGAGTTCCAGAGTTTGATTGCGAATCTTCATTGAATGTGATCAAAATTATCAGTGTGTGTACCGGTGAATTTTTCTGGGTGGAGTAGTTCAGTTGATAACTTCCAGTTTATGTCCTCTTGTTATGATGACAGGATGTCATTGTTTCTTTTGTAGTGAACCCATTCATGTGTCAGTTCGGCTTGAGGGATTTGTTTAAGTGTTTTGCAGATGGGGCCAGGTATTTTAGTAGTTTCATTGTATATAAATGATGTGATCATACTCTTGAGAATTATTGTAGTTGCAATGCCATCTTCTATAGTATTTGTCAGTGCTTTTTTTGCTACCTCGTCTGCTGTATCGATGGTAATAGTTGTGCTTTTGTTTTTAATAATTTTTGTCCAGACAATTGTTTGCTTTGATTCGATGCTGGTTAGTTCCTTGATTAGTTTGATAGAATCAGTGTTCATCTTTATAGTGGTTCCGTATGGTGTGCATACTATGGCAACTGTGGTTGCAAAGATTTCAGCTCTGAATGCTGATGCTTGACCAGTAATTTTCATTTCAATCATTTCTAGATTGTTTCCGAGGATGTCATTAAAGATCATGCTAATTCCTATGGATGTAGGTTGTTTCAGATTGAAAGCTTCGTCAGTTGTAATGTGAATATTTTCATGCACTTGCATTTTCTTCCAGACATTAATGAGTTTTAGCTTGGCTAAGTTGATCAGTACAAAAAGTTCAGTCAGTGTTTTGATGGTGGCAGGTGTACTGTCTATTTGTACAGCATCTAGAGCATCGATGGATTCCTGTATCTATCTATTGATACTGTTGGGTGAGATCAGTATTCTCAGTTTGGTGTTAGAGGCTGGAGTGCAAGTTGATTTTGACGTTGATGTGACCAGTATTGCTGTGACTATATGTCATAGTGCTTTGAAGCAGCACATACCAGAGCGCTTGTCCAAATTCTCATTGAGGTCGCAGTCAGTGTATTTTTCAATTGGAGACTCATCGGTCATGTTATAATGGCGTAGTTTGAGTATGTTATCTTTAAAGCTAATATGTTTGTCTAAAGTGATGATGTTGTTTCTTCATTTGATACAGTACCAGGATGAGTTTGGTTCTGATAGGTCTTTCTCATGTTTCTGCCTGATAGATTTGATCTGTGCTTCAGGGTTAAGTTTGTTATATGTCTCATGATTATTTATGTAGAGTTGAATGATTGATTTGAGCTGTTGGTACCATGATGGCTCTTTTCTCTTGTTTGTTTTATTATACAGGACTTCTACTTGATGCTACTCAAGGGCCTTGGTATGATATGTGTTGAGTATCTGTTTGACCTAAATTAGGTTGTGTGTTCTCAGGCTTTTCCTTATTTTGTTATAGGTTGTTATATTGAGTGGTGCTTTGAAGCAGCACATACCAGAGCGCTTGTCCAAATTCTCGTTGAGGTCGTAGCCGCTGCATTTTTCAATTGAAGACTCATTAGTCATGTTGTAGTGGCATAGTTTGAGTATGTTATCTTTAAAGCTAATGCGTTTGTCTAAGGTGGTGGTGTTGTTCCTCCATTTGATACAGTACCAGGATGAGTTTGGTTCTGATAGGTCTTTCTCACGTTTCTGCTTGATTGATTTGATCTGTGCTTCAGGGTTAAGTGTATTGTATATTCATGATTATTTATGTAGAGTTGAATGATTGATTCGAGCTGTTGATACCATGATGGCTCTTTTCTCTTGTTTGTTTTGTTATACAGGACTTCCACTTGATGCCACTCAAGGCTTGGTACAATATGTGTTGAGTATCTGTTTGACCTAAATTAGGTTGTGTGTTCTCAGGCTTTTTCTTATTTGTTATAGGTTGTCGTATTTATGATGTTTTCGATATATGTCAGTTCAGCTGTATGAGCACTTTGTTCTGTATATCAGTGTATGGATATTTCTGTGCTTGGATTTCTCTGAGGAGGTTTTATATAAAGTTGGTTCGAGGGGTATGGACTTTTGGGCACTGTTTAAAAATGTTCAGGCTTTGCCATACTGTCTATTGTAGCTGTTGTGTTCGTAGTCTTACTATTTGACCTGCTATGGTGTTGCTGGTATAGAGTTCTTGTATACTGCTACAATATTTTTGTATTTGATGTGTATGCATTTTCATAAT
Source organism: Acaulospora colombiana (assembly GCA_910592055.1). NCBI lineage: Eukaryota > Fungi > Glomeromycota > Glomeromycetes > Diversisporales > Acaulosporaceae > Acaulospora > Acaulospora colombiana. The sequence continues at coordinate 12,971 of CAJVPT010001950.1, read as the reverse complement.
GTTGTATTGTGTACTGCTATGTATTATCGATTTTGGGACATAAGATGCTAGTTGAACTCTCTTTCTGAAGCTCATTCAAATTTTCCTGTTTATTCAATTTGTCTCGTGTTCTGAGAGCACCAGGTCCATTAGAAGGAATTCGATGGATGGAAAGAGGACATGGTTCAGAATATATGCATGCATCTTGTCTATAATATTCTTTCAGGCTATAATGTTGCTAATCTTGTAAGTTTTTTTCTTAATGAGTTCTCTTTGATGCTTTTTTCCTTTCATTCACTTATTCCAAACTCCCAATACTCTGATGGCTTGTGTTTTAGGAACTGGGAAAATTGTTTGGCCTTGAAAAATGAGATTGTCTTGTGGTGCATTGAGTATCATGAGTTCAGACTTGAATGGGTTGACTGTAATTTCATTAAGGTAGTAGAAGGATGAACAGATTTTTTGTAATATCTTCTAACTGTTGATGGTTTTGAGTAATGATTGAGGTATCATCCATATATGCTGTTATGGAGATATTTAATTTAGTTGGGCTGCCATTGTCTAGTATAGATTTTTGGCATTCCATTTGGTACCCGTTCATATTGCTTACTGTAGTGATAAGGGGATCATAATAAATATGCCAGAGAAGGGGGAATATTGTGTCCCCTTGATCTATGCCCTCTTTGACTTTGTATGGATCAGTGAGTCCAAAAAAGGTGATGACTTTATTAGACCTGTCTTTGAAGCAGTCTGTAATAATGTTAATTAGTTTGTTCAAAATCTTGATTCACTGTAATTTTGAGATTAGCCTTTGTATATTAACAGAGTCATAGGCTTTGCTCATGTCTTGGAATAACATGTGGCATGGTTTGTTTCTTTCTTTTGCATCTTCCAAAACTCAATTGATAATTGTGATCGGTTTATATGTACTGTTTCCAGGTAGTGCTGACCAGTTGTTTTCTGATAGGATGGAATGTGAGCTGAGTAATTTGGTGAGTCTGTTATTGATTACTTTGGTAAATAACTTCTTGATTGTTTCGAGAAGGGTGATAAGTCATGTTATGTTGATATTGTGTTCCCACTCTTTAGGTTTCAGTATTGGATATATTGTACCTTTTTTTCACTCGTTTGAAAGTTTCTCTTTCACTAGAATTTGGTTGAACAAGTTAGTTAAAGTCTTCATCGCTTCAATGCTGATATGTTTGAATGCAGTGTATAGTATGTTGGAGGGACCAGAGGCTGATTTGTTACTAGAGTTAGTGATAGCTTCCTTGATTTTCTCGGTGGTGATTGGAATTATTGTATATGTGTACCATTCTGGATCTATTTCTTTGATTGGTTGGTATACTTATTGCCATATGGTGCCTTTGTGTTCAAAGATGTGTTTGCGTTGAGTCCATATTTGAAAGTGTTGTCTGACTTGTTTCTTTATTTCGTCAGGATCGTTGATTAGTACGTGTTCTGTACCAACCTCTTTGATCAATTTGTTTGTAATTATGCTTCTTTTGTGATTCTCCAGAACTGATCTGATCATTCTCTTCTTGTCAGTATCAAACTATTGATTTCTCCTGTTATAGGCAATAATGATGTCACTTCTATATTTCTCTCTAATTTTTCATTTTTTTGCTGCTTTTTCAAGTTTAATGAATGTGTCGATTTCATCGATGGTCTCCTGTAGTGTCTGATTATTGGGCCATGGGTGGATTGAGACTTTTTCTTAGATGGCTGCCTGTAGTTTTGCTATCTTGTTGATGTCTGCTCTATCAGGCGATCTGTTATGTAGAAGGATCTGTTTGTGATATTGATTTTTTTGCATTAAAAAGATTGGTCTTATAGTGAAATGGGACTTTGGTCTGTTCCTTTGTTTCTCTCAAAACTTGGGAATGTGTTTTGAAGCAGCCTTGAGCATTATATGTCTGAGTTGATTCTATTGTCAGTCCACATTGAGGCGATGACAATCTGAAATGTCATTGGTTTTTAACACTAGTGAGTTGACCTTTGCACTGAATGCTTCCCATTGTTGTTATGTGGTGTGTTCCCAGAGATACCTTGTGTTCCTATTAGAGTGATGAAGTTACTTGTTTTTTGCTTCGATGTACCAGCTTTCTATACATGTTATCTATATGCTGTGATCTGTTGTGATATCTATGTTGTCCAAAATAAATGTATCTAGAGTATACCATGTTGGGTGGGTATTGGTTCAGATCATGTCAATTCTGCTCGCTGAGATTTCATAATGTATTTGTGGAGGAGCATGCCATATATACTCTCTGCCATGTGGGTTGTGATGTCTGTATGAGTCGATCCTGTCTAATTCTTAAAGTCTCTGGCAGAAGTTGTTTATGCGATCTTTGTGTATTTTTTTGTTGGCATTACATTTATCTAATAATGAAGATGTACAACAGTTAAAGTCACCACCTACTATGATGTGCTAGTTGTCCTAGTTGTGTTGTTTGATCCATTTTATGATTTGATTTTGTATTTGATCCTTTGTTTTTCCTGTTGCAGCTGGGAGGTAGGTTCCTATAATCTGACAGTAAGTTTTGTTTGGGAGTGCCAGGTCTATACAAATGGCTCAGGATTGGTATTTTTGGACTTTAATTATTCAGTTGGATAAAGGTTTCTTTATGGCAATGCCGACTCCAGCTCCTATGGATTGATCCCTTGTCTACCATATAGAGTATTCAGGTGTTTTCTATGTTGTTGTATCTTGGTCAATTCCATTGGTTTTAGTTGTGATAATGATGTTCCATTTATTGATATGCCATATTGTAAACCAAGATTCTCTCTTTAATTGATCATTGAGACCTCTACAGTTGAGTGTAACCACCATCTAGTATAGGCTGTTATTGTTCATTTCCTTTGTTTGCTCTTGTTGTATGCTGGTAATGTTAGAGATGTTGTATATATATGACGAGTCATTGTGTTAGTCATGTGAAGAGCATTGGTTGTTGTTACTGTTATATGGAGTTGTCTTATTTGTTGGGGTGGTGCTGATTCTTTGTTTGTCAATGGTGATATTGTCTTGTACAGATGTTCGTTAGGTTGGCGGAATATTATTTGTTGAAGTGGTACTAGTGGTGTTACCCATGATTTATTGATATGTTGGGAATGGTGTTTTGTTTTCTGAAATTATGTTTGCAATTATAGATACTAGTGCATTCATTGTCCTATCCATGTTGCCGAGGGAGTTGTGAAGTTGTTGTTGTTATTGTTGAATATCATTCAAGTTGGATGTATATGGTTGAGCTTGTGTTTCTGGTGAGTTTCGTGATTGTATTCTTCTTCCATATCCTGTGCATTGTTATAACAGTATGATTCCAGGTTATCGATTCTCTCATCTAGAGTTTGAATTGCTTCCTCCATTGAGTGCAGGTTTTGTTGAATGGATACTAGCATGTTTGCTAAGTCTTGGATGGAGTCTTGTTGATGGGTTGGCCGTTGGTGATAGGGATTTGAGTTTTTTACTACTGAGGCATATAATCCTAGTGAGCTAGTAGTTTTTTTCATTGGCGGTTGTGCCATCCTTCTGATGGATGCTGATTTTGCTGGTCTAAAACGTTGGTATAGTTTTCCAAATTTGTTGGCCTGTTCTTTGTTATATTCATTCCATTATTCTCTTCTTTCTTTGACATCGCATTGTGCTACCAGGTGCTGTGGGCTGTCACAGATGGTACAGAGCTTAGTGTTGATTGGTTTACATTCTAGCACTGTTTCTTTTAGTATAAATATTCTATTTAGTACTGATTGGAGATCAGTCTCATTTTCAAAACTGAGAACTGCATATTTCCGGGGTTTGTATAATAGGAGATGTGATATATAACAAGTCTTGGCTTTAGTTTCTTGATAGATCATTTTAAGATCAAAAGTATTTGTGTTCAGTGGCAGATTCGTGAGCTTGAGGGAGTTTGTTTCCCGATCCTTCATTTGCTCAAGATTCCATTAAGCATCGAAGATTCTTGCTGAGTTTGTTTTGATTGGTACACTCCAATTTTCCAGGAGTTTATGCTTGTCCTCCTTAGTGAAGGTGATTGTTGCTGATTGTCACATTTGTCTTGTGGTTATCTTGATGTTATTGATCTGTCTGAATTTGACGAAGGTCTATTGTACATCAATGAACTTTGTACTCAATAAGATGTCCCACACTATGATGTTGCATTTCTTGTTAAGCCTGTGTATCATTTTTTCTATATGTGATAGTCTGAGATTATCTGTATCTGGTAAAATTAGGTTGCTTGCATCATCTGCTACTTGTTGATCTCTGAAAATGGTGATGATGTAGTCTTCATTGTCACAGTGTTCATTTTGGATGAGGAGGAGACTTTCAGGGGAATTGAGTGCTTTTATGAGATAAGAAATCTTCTTATGGGTTGTTGTTCCAGGAATGAGGGATACTTTAATTCCGAGCTTGACCCTCTCGCATTCGTATCTGATTCTAGAGTCGAAGAGTGACCTTGATCATGGTCTTGAGCTGATGGTTTGCAATGGTTCCTTTTCCTTCTTCTATCTACTGTTGCCAGCTATCTGCCAGTCTTCTTTGGGTTCTGATGGTTCTTCGTTGATATCCATGTCAATATCGGAGTCATCCACTCTTGCTGAGTATTGCTGTCATGCTTCCTCTCTAACAGCTATGTATTCTGGAGTTCTGGTTACTTAATATTGTTCACGTTCGACTTGCTCACTTCATGAGCTGGTTTTGCTGTTATTGCTTCTGTTGACGTCTGTAGTTATCTTGCTACCAATGGTTTGGTTTAGTGGTGGAGGTGGTTTCGGAGAGAGGGTGTTGTATTTGGATGGTTTTTTCTTTTTGGGCTGTAGCTGTTTGTTTCTTTTCAGATATTTGTTCTTTGTTTCTTGCGATAGGGGTGACTTTATCCTTGGATATTTTGTTTATATTGTAGTTTGGCCTACTGTTTGCGTATTGTGGTTCCTGGTCCTCTCCATGTTGTCTTCTCTTTTCATTATTAAAACTTGGGTTTGCTACATCTCAGGGAAATGGAAAAGAGGTGATATTGATATTAAAATTGAATTTAATTTTTATATTTTTATATAATATATATACAGTATATATTTTTTAATCTATAGTCAGGTCAGCATAGCATGTCTTTATTGTATATATACTAAATATTTACAAATTGTTATTATTTTCACATACTGATTCACTTGTCATTGAGAAAACCATTTCTATAAATGCAATCTAGGGAATAATGTTTCTCTTCTTTACTAATTTAAATAATTTCTATAATTAATACAATCATTACCTACAGGTCATTACTATAAATTATTCTAAGTTCTGTCTATAGTTAAAAATCAAATCACTTAATTCTATAACAAATCTAATCCTTAATAATTACCATATATATTTTTTCTTCTATTTCTTTGATGTTCTCCAGGTTTGAATTCTCTGAAGATAATGACAATTCTTTTTGATCCTATTCAGTCTGTTCGTTAGGTCTAGGCTTGGGTCTTTTGTTTCTTTTGTTCTATTCTATAATGTTTTGTTTCTTATTCTATTCTATAACTTTGATACAGTGAGTATTCCAGATCTTCTTTTTAAAGTTTGCTCTCATCTTTTAACAGAGTTTATCAATTATATCCTGTATGTTTGCTGATGGGATCTTGGGCTACTCTTTGAGATACTTTTTCAAGGAGGTGGTCTTGCTTTCTTCCATATACCCACAGATAATATTGAAAAGGTTCCTATTGATTTCTGGATTTTTTCTAGCTATTTGTCGGTCCAATTATTTATTTTAGTTGAACTACTTTCTTATCTTTTATTTTTTTACCGATGAGTTTCTTGATCTTTTCATTTGCCTTCTACTATAAGTTCTTCCAAGTTTTTCTAATGGTTAGGCATTCAAAAAGATGTCCTAATATCTCTTCTTGAAGTTCACATATTGGACAAATATTTATAATATACACATCTGATTTTTTCTTTTTAAGTATCTTTAAGACTGGAAGTTTATTGTGAGTTAAGTTAGTTAATAATTTTTATATTTTTATATAAAAATTAGTTTTTTAATATATTTTAGTTAATTCTAAAATAATAAAAAAACCTGAGTCATATTTGAAACTTAATTATTTAAGTTTTATTATTTTGAATTTATTTTTAATTTTTAATTTTTAATTTTTAAATTTATATTTTTAATTAAAAAAAGTATTTTTTATATATTTTAAGTAAAAAAAAATATTTTTAATGTATTTTAATTTTTTTTTTTTGAGTACCCGTAGCCAGGCTAGATCATCAGTTTATTAATCAAATGAAGACAAGTACATTTTCATTTGAGCAGCATGATACATACTACAACTAAACTATTATTCTAATATAATTAACTCGTCGTAAGCATAAAAGCCTCTAAGTTCAGCCTTGGGAACAATATTTCGCTCTGCAGTGTCTTTGGATGAAGACCCTCCTAGTCCACTGCATCATTGCCAGCAGGTTGTCACTGCCGTATGTCTGACCAAGCTGTTGGAATATAGGAAACTACAAAAGGATGGGTTGAAAAAAAAGGGGAGGAGGGATATCTAAAAATATCTAAGCAGACGACAAGAAAATTAAAGAGTAAAAATTGTAAAAAATATTTTTAGCTTCCTCCAAAGACCTGCTTCTCAAGACCTCTTCTCAATAAGAAATGCCCGATTGGGATATCCTTTCTTTTTCTAACCATCTGAAGAACTTTTTTATTTTTTATCTTAATTTTCTTCTTGTGTACTATCTAAGGAGACTTATCGCCTAGTGAATACCTTTACTTCCAGGATACACTTGGTCCCAACTTTCTTTGAGCAGTAATTTTTTATTCATCTGTGATAGGGAGGTAACTTATAATGGATCCAGATTGTTATGTAACCTAGTAAAAACTAGGTCTTATTGTTTCAGTATAATATTTTTCAGCAGCCATGCCTAATTAAAGAAATTTTACAGTTATACATTTTCTATTATCCAAAAGATCAGATTTTTCAATAATCCTTTTACCTTACAATGATAAGAAGGTCTCAAATGCAATAGAGATTCTCATCTGTTGCAATATCCTTCAACAATTTTTGGAAAAATGTATTCTCAACTATAATCAAAGAATTGAAGTTTAGTATGGACTAAAGACTGTTCAATCTTATTATTTAACTGGGATAAAAAGGAGACTTTGGTCTTGAACTTTGCCTAACTGGAATAATAGAAGAGAAAAATCTCAGTTTGAAAAAATAGTAGCTTTTTTATCACCTGAAGACTTGTTGCTTATATCTTATTGACCTCATAGAACTTGATCTGCAGGTTAATCCAATTGGAGGAGTGAAGTGGACATGAGATACCAATCAACTCTTTCAATCATTAATAATGTCATTGAAATATGTGAAATAATTAGTGAAGGCTTATTTATATTCAATTACTAACATATTTCATGTCAATCAATTGAAAGTCTAGTAACATTGTGCTACTAAAAATTTAGAATCAAACTAAAATAAGAAAAATTTTTCCAAAAAAATCATGAAAAATAGTAAACACTTTAAGAAGGAACAGAACAATATGTAAGAATGTAGATAATAAACCTTTTCCTATTAACAAAATCTTTATTTCTATCACTTCAGTTCTATAAGATAATACTTTATTCACTAGTCATTTTACTTACTAAAACCTTTTTGCTCATAATAGAGGAAGTGCATACTTGAGTTTTTTTAGATCACTAAAGTTTTAAATTTTTATTCAAAGGAGTTTATAAATAAGTAAGAAAGATTAGATACTTGAAGATAAACTTCAAGTTATTTTAATAAAAGTATAAAGACTTTATTAACAAGAAAGTATAAATCTTCTTGTGAACATTTTTTTTGTGTATGGTCAGAGGATCAGTAGAAAGAGTTATATCTATATTATACTTATATTATATTACAATTCAAAGTTATATATTATATTATATTTATATTATTTATTATATTATACTTATATTATATTATAATTTGAAACTATTTGATATGTCAATTGATAAACAACAACTTTATTACTATATATTACTATTTATTTTTCAAAAATATTAAATAAATATTCAATTTCAAATAAATAAAAATTATTTGTAACTATAGTAAATATAATGAAACTCTTGTTAACTCTTAAATAGAACTTTTATATAAATATTGAAAATAAAAAATAAAAATTCAATAAATAAAAAATTTATATTTTAATATAAAATAAAAATATTTATTAAGTTAAATTATATTATTAAATAACTATTAATAAAATTCACTATTAAATAATACAAATTTAGAAGACAATAAAATTAAAGTTAATAAAAAAAAAATAAATAATATATTCAAAGATTATTTAACTTCAAAATACAAAATTTTTTTGGATTCTAGCAAATTATTAAATAATTATAATATTTTATATAAATTTTATTATTAATTAAAAACTACTGAATCAAATTTAATTTATCAAATATATAATTGAAATATTACTAAATTTATAAATTTGATAATAAAAAATTTAAACTTTTTTATAAATCTTTATATTCTATAGTCAACTTTCAACAAATGCAATTTTAATCTAATATTAATTATTTATATTAAATATATGAATTGATACTACTAATTCTATAATAGAAATAATATTTCGAATATATCAATAATTGATTAATTTGCTAAATATATGTAATAATTATATTGAATCATAATTTATTTCAATTAAGTTTAAAAACTAAAATTGAACTAAAACTATATACCTAATTACTTTTATTTACTCATATATTTACTTATCTAATTACTTATCCTATCTATTAATATATTAACTATATTTATAAATTATTTTATAAAAAAAAAAAACCCCCCAACTCATTATTTTCACTGATCCTCTGATTATATATAAAAAAAGATATTCACAAGAAGTTACTATATTTTTTAATTAAAAAAATCTTATTACTTTTCTTAAATTAACTTAAAAAACATTTCAAAAGTTATCCTATACTCCTTTCATACTTTGTTAACACTTCTTTTTAAACAAAAACTTGACTCATGTGATCAAAATTTAGATAAACATCTTTTTTACCAATGGCAAAAAAGGTTTGAAAGGAAGAAGAACTGATATTATACTACCTATCTAATATATAGAAAAACAATATAGAATTTCATATTGTTAAGAGAGCTATTTATTCACTCTTTTTATTATATCTGGACTCTAAGAGTATTTATTATTAGTTTTTTCTAAAAAATTTTGTTTATCTCAGCTTGACTCCAAATTTTAAGTAATACAAAATTTTTTGTAAGTTGATTAACTCAATAGAATTATATTAATAAAAGAATATAAATAAGCTTCTATTGATTATCTCATATGTTTAAATGTATTTTCTCAATTTTATAAAAATTTGAGATCCACCATTAATTCTATACTTAGGTGCAGATAAATACAAAACATATTACTAATACATTATTGGATACAAGAAAAAGTCTATCTAATTATGATAAAGATTAAAATATTTAATTGACTTTTTGAAAATCAGAATCACCTATATCCTGATTATATATCAGATAAATCTTAACTTCTACTGCTTGAAAAAGTTCAACCAAAAAAAACAAAAAACAATCAGGAACATTTAGTAATAAAGCTAGTATACAAAATAATCCAAGATGTTTTTATCTTATCTTCAAAAAATTCCAAGCTAAAAGACTAGAAGATTAATACTGCTGTATTAATCAAAAGTCAAGTTCAAAAATATTAGCAGTAATGTGTGAGCTGGTTAGATTAATCTGAGAAATTCTTATTGATTGCTAATACTAATGACTACTAGTAGTGTATACTAGTTACAAGGCTAGATATAATCTTTCTCTAAAGAATTAAATCTAAAATATATTATATAGATGAGTAAGTATATCCATATTTAAATAGAAATAGATTTAATTAATGATATACTGAAAGACTCTCGAATCACTTATGTAAATATCAATATATTATCTAGACCTTCATGATGACCCCCTTCATATAAGTTTCAAAACTGTAAAGTCTTTCTTGCTGCTTCTACCTTATTTTTTTAAAGACATAGTAGAAGTTTTTTTCTAGTCCACTTCTATAAGAGGAAACTTGAAAAACAAGACAGGTATATATTAAAAAACATGACTTTTATTCTTCTAATATAATATATGACTGCTCTTATTTCATTTTTATCTTTTTTTTCATTTTTAATATTACCAGTATGCTCAATAAAATTATGGTTTTCTTTCAAAAGGAATAGACAATAAGTCTCAAAATAGTTTTAACTTATCATATCCTTTATTACTCCTAAATATACTGTATATATATAATTTAAAATTTAATAAAGTTAGACATGAATCTATTTAAAAAAAAATTTTTTTATAAATTATTTTATATCTACTTATTCAACTTATTTATTTTTTATTTATCTATTCATCCCTTAATTTATCTGCTTATTTATTCTTTTACTTGTCCATTTTATTTACTTATTTGACTATTTGTTTATTCACTATTCATTTATTTACTTATATATTTGCTCTTCATTACTTATTTATCTATTTGTTTATATTTCTATTCACTTATTTATCTATTTGTTTATACTTCTATTCACTTATTTATCTATCTATTTATTTTTCTGTTTACTTAATTATCATACAACTACCTATCTGTTTATTTATTTATTTACCTATCTATTTATTTATACACTTATTTATTTACTTATCTACTTATAAGTTTAAAAGTATTCAGATTAGTAATTTATTTAATTAACTAATTAATCTTAAAAATAATTACTGTTTGTAATATATTAAATTTATTACTTTACTATTTCACTATTATATTTTAAATATCTCTTAAACAAAAATAAATAATAAATAAATTATTTTATTAATAAATATATATAATGGCAAATCACATTCGAAACAATTAATTCTATCAATTTAAATAATAGACTTATATCAATAGAAGATTAGTATCTTAGAAAATTCTAATCTAATTTCTAAAACTAGAAACTGTCAATTATGTAATAATTGCATAATCATAATTTCAAACTATATATAAAGAATTAATACATTATATGTTAAAAAAAAGAAGATAACTTTCATTCATTTTTCTATTATATAATTATAGATTATTACAAAAGACAATTCAAGAAAATAGTACTTCAAACTCTTAATACAACTGTTTTATTAGATACTAAGTTTAAAAATTAAATAAATAGTTAATATAAAATTCAAATAAATACATGAATACACTATAGATAAACCAATAAAAGAAACAATCAATAAGGATTTATATAATAAAATTATTAAACTATTAAAGAAAGAAAACATCAATAGGAACAATACAACAAAAATAATTAAAGAATTTAAAATATACTTAAAAGATGCTTGATTGAATAGATATCTTTCAGTCAATCTCTAAAAATGAATTCAAGGTATTATAAGAAAAAAAAAAAGCAAAATTATCAGAATTTAAGAAAAAAGACAAAGAATTTTAACAGGAAGATGTACTTGTTCTTTAAAACAATATAATAAAAGATCAATAGTAAATTTAATCAATCAGTTTATAAATAATTATTTTTTGAAAGACACAAATTTATTTTTTATTATTTAATTATCTTTATATATGAATATTAATATGGTCTTATTGATATATTATGTTCTTAATAAGTGGCAGTAGGTTGATCAGTAAGAAAACTATAAGTTCTTTTTAGATAGTTAAATTTATAGATAAAGTTGATTTATAAATGTATATAAAAAATATATAATTAATACTTTTGATAAATAAAGTAAGAATAAAAAAAAACCCTTTCCGCTGATCTCCAGTTTTCCTAAAAATTTTCTTTTTTAGTAATTTTCTTGGAAAACAAAAAAAGCCAGCTATAATACAAAGAGAAACTTGTAACAAACCCAGCAAAACAACAAGAAACAACTACATAGAACCAGTTCTTAGTGTATCTAATCTTCTGGCAACAAGAAGTAGAAAATACAAGTATATTTCAGTCATACTTTGTAGATTTTCTTTCTTTATAAAGAAAAGAAAAATTCAAGAAAACTGATTCACAGTAAGCTCTTTGAGACCCAACTTCAACTCTCCAAGCTCTCAACCAGGCCAGTGCAGGTTAACACCTTTCTTGACACCAAGAGAAGTCTTGTAAACAATAGTCCAAACCAATAAATCAGTTTAGACTCAAGGTTCACAACACCTAGAAGGATGTTCAAGTCTCTTTTGTTAAACAGTAAAAAATATCCAAACATCATAACACAATATATAATAATTACACATCGTGCAAAACACAAACACATTATTCAGAAACACAACAACTTGTTTACATATCAAATATGATAATCTGATCAGAATGTGATTAACTCTTCAATTTCATATGTTTTACTAAACTGTTTTAATAAACAATGCCAATCAACTGGAATTACAAGTAAACAATAAACAATAACGCATGTCCGATCAAAATAAATAACAACATATATCTGATCAAAACACAACACTAGACAAAAGTAAACAACACATTTTTCTGTGACATGTGATTCAATATGACTATAAAAAAACATAAGTTAATACAATCACAAAGAAAAAGGAAGCACATATTATAGATACATTGGTCCAACTATCCAACAAATATGATTAACAACGAACACTATAGGCTACGCAAACTATTCACAGCACAATATCTACTACATATAATATTGCAAACAAGGCCTCAGGACCAAGCAGATACTTGATCCTAGATAGTATCATTGCTAGGATTCTAAATGTTGATCAAACCACCTTTATTAGGACCACGGTTCTCAAACAACACATTCTCTACTTATGGGTTCAAGGGCAAGACAAAAAAGAAGACCTGTTAGTCCCCTTTCTGGAGGACAAGTACTTTGATATAATAAATCAGAAAGAACAATCACAACAAGTTCCTTATATCTCTCCTAAGGAGTAATCAATAATAAATAATTTCTATGCAATTAGAGACCTCCCAGAAAAGGAAATAGATATGGAAGTTCAGCCAACAATAATAGTAGAAATTCCTATC
>CAJVPT010001949.1:0-19245 GCA_910592055.1 Acaulospora colombiana | reverse complement strand
TGAGCGGTGGTAGAGGATCCAGTTCCGCAATTGTTAATACCCGACTGTCCTGGCTGAGAAGTCGTAGGGAGATTAGCAGCCCAATATCCGACGTTCCAAACTTGATTGTTGTTGCTGCCAGAACAGTCCCAAATCTGAACCTGGTTTCCATTGGTCAAGGAACCGCTGGGGAGGTCCTATTCAAGGTGATAAGCAAAGGAGGCGCTAAAACGGATGAATAAACGTACTAAGCATTTTCCGTGATTGGTCCACGCCAAACTGCCAAATTGTGAGCATCCGTTAGCGGCACGGAGGAGAGGACATACTGGTTATCCCCGGTCCAATACCATTGCTGGTTGACACTTCCGCTATAGCATTGCCAAATTTGCAATTTGTTTCCATTAGTTTGATTGCCGTCTGTGACATCCTGCGGAGCATGGAGATGAGTGGTTTATTTCCGACAGGGACGGCATGCAGAAGGCCAGGCCTTATGCAAGGCGAAACTCACCAAACACATAGCACCATTATAGATGGTAACAGCACCGTTGGCAAAAGTCCATTGCTGATCGGCACTCCCGGTACAATCTGCGAGTACGACTGGCGAGCCATTATTGTTTCCATTCTGTGGCTGCAAGCATTTGCCGTTGCTCAAGATCGGCTGTTGGATGCGATTGATTTCAAATGTTATTTTTAGCAGCTGTCAAAGGAGATGAAACCCTAGCGACTTGCCTGCAAGAGGAGAGCACCTTGATATGTGGGAGTCTGTGCGAAAGCACTACCAAAGTAGCGGGCCAACGCGATGGAGAAAAGTAGCGATTTGAAGGACATGTCTGTGTCACTTGTTTCACCAAAGTAGCTTTAGGTAGAAAGTTGTGACTGGGAAGTTGCCGGTCGAAAGTAAAGGGGGTGAGAGAGCTGAAGGGGATGAAATCACAAAGGAAGGACGGGTTAGCTCAATATAGAAGGGTGCTGGTTTTTGCAGAGGTCAGACTGCAAGCACTATTTTGCACGATTAATCCCTCTTGAATGAGCGTAAAAGTCGAGCTTGAAAGGTGGCGTAGCTGGGATGAAGCCTAGTCGTTCCTGCAGAAAGACGGACAGGTTTTTATACCCGCCCTGTTGACGTGTGACCCAATTTTGGACGACACTTCTGATACTGTAACAGGAACTGTTATGGTCATGAAACCGGCAGGCGGTGTGTCGGCATCCTTGATGGCATTAGTGGACGAAGCGGAGAAGCAACCGCAAAGATATCGGAAGACCACCCGCGCGTAGGTGTCCGTCCTCCATTTCTCAGGCAAATATCATGGTATTTTACAGGTAGAGTCTATTAAACTCGCATTATGTACGATTACTAATGTAATAGAGTGCCAGGTTCGGGGAATAGAAAGCAGAAGATGGCAGGCACTGCAGCATCCAAAATAGAACAAACGTCCGAGGGTCGGAAAGTGAGTGGGTAATACGTGTAGCACTCTAGACCGGAGAGGTCCTTGCGAGTCGGACGGGGTCGCGGTAGGAGGTTCATAACCGAGACCACTTCCCAAGGCCCCGTTCGACTGGCTTCGACCGCTGAGATCAACCGTGCCATTGCCCCTGGGTACTATACCCTCCCTGTGGTGCCCACATTCCAGGGTTCATGCCCTGAATAGGGGAAGGCTGCATCATCGGGTTCGGCTGCCCCTGTGGTTGAGTGCCGACAATGACACCGTTCGACACATACAACGTCTGTCCCATCTGCGGTTGAGGAGACAGTGGTTGCTGATAAACTTGCTGCTGTTGTTGTTGTTGAAATGCGGCCATCTGCTGGGGTGATTGCATCCCGTACATCGGCTGCTGCATTCCTGGACTCATACCTGTCGGGACGCCTGTCATCTGAGCAAACGTGCCACCAGTGGGATTGACCTGACCCATCGACATCGGATTCATGGGGAACCCTGCTGACATTGGTGTATTCATTAATCCGGGGACCCCAGTCATCGTTGTGGGAACCATATTAGAGGCTCCAGTCCATCCACCGCCCATCGGAGTGGCTGGCATATTGGACATGGTATTGTAACCGGTCATCATTGTCTGTGGTTGTAAAACAGGCATGGATGGGCCGCTTTGAATTGCTACCATGTCCTGCCAGACCGGACTATTTCCAGGTAACGCAGTCATTTGAGGTTGGAGTGCGCCCATTGTGGAGCCCATCATCATCCCCCCTGGGAGCATAGACGGCTGATAGCCAGGCATCATCCCTGTCTGGACGGGTTGCATGAGGCCGGGTGATGGAGCTAGTATCTGCAAGGGTGGCTGATTCGAAGGAGCAAGAATTTGAAGAGGGGGCTGAGGGGAGGGTGTAAGGACTTGCAGAGGCGGTTGAGTAGGGATAGATGGAGAGGGAGTGGGGATCGCAGGCGATACAGAGGGCTCGGGTGCAGGCGACTTTGTAGTCAATGCCGGCGACGCTCGCTTGGGTTGTGGAGAACTGCTGGACCGCACGGGAGGAGACGTGACCGTTAGTGTATTCCTTGATGCCGAGCTGGCTCCCCTTGTACTTGACGAGTCTACCGAGCTCCGACTATCCAAGCTGTCTCGCGCATAGGACGTCGATGAGGACCCACCCCGAGTGTTCATAAACTTTCTAAACTGATACTTGTTCCGAATAAACTTTTCCAGCTCGCTATCCCTCTCCGAGTCGTGGAGGTTCACCGGTGGTTCGACATTGGTCGGATTGTAAATGGCATTTGAATTGAGGTTACCAGTGACCTTGATCGACTATGTAGATGTATTAGATACAGGCCAATATATTCGAGGTTAAATCGTATACATACTTCAACCTGTTCCTTTGTCCACTGATCCAAGTTGATGCTCTTCACCTGATAGCCTATTTAGGACACCGTGGCCGCGTTGTTGTGGAATTACGATTGCGCGTACCTTGGAAATATGGGTGCCCATCTTCCTATGAATACTCGCGCAGCTCACACACAAGAAAATGCCGAGATTATAGGATGCCCAGCGTGGCGGCGCGCTCTTGCAGTCTGCGCAGATGTCTAGTCCAAAGCAAGCGATCAGTCACCCCTCGCCGGTACCAGCATTAAGGATTACTAACCATTACCGGGTAACGACATGAGGTCATTGAGCATTCTAGTTGCTCTGTCCGTGGTTAATTTCGACATGGCTGCTAATATCGACGACTTTCCGATCCCTGCCTGGTGTTTGTCCCTTGTTACACGTGTCCTTTATAATGATAAATAATCCAACAGTAGCTAAAACCTCGCTATTATCGAGTACGGAGTGAATATGGGCGGTAGTCGGTTGTCTCGTGAGGGTGGTTTGGCCGAGCCGAAAAGTAGCTGGTGCTGGCACTGGCCAACTTATATTTGAGCCACCTGGATTCTCCCCTTCTTCTCCAACTCGCCCACACTCTCATCCAAAATGCAAGCTAGTAGTCCAATGGTCTCAATGGTTCGTATGAACCCTGAACAGTATCGAAGACGCAAGGTGGCTCTGATATCTGGTGAGTGCATCTTTTGCTCCTGTCGCTTCCATTCCTCATCGCTGGGCAAGGCATCACTGGCCAGGATGGGTCATACTTGTAAGTGTCTATTTATCTATGTCATAATCAATCAATGTCTAATCTTCCTAGGACCGAATTCCTTCTGGAGAAAGGATACGAGGTGCACGGCATCATTCGACGCTCGTCCACTTTCAACACTGGGCGATTGCAACACCTATACGAGGACCAACACGAGCGTTAGTGCTTCCGATCTTACTATATTGCAGATGTGGGAGACTCATATTGACCCTTTGCCCCTGAATTTATTAGGCCCGACAAAATTCCATCTACACTATGGAGATTTGAGCGACAGCACTAACCTTGTGTATATCATTGCCAGCGTACAACCGACAGAGATCTATAACCTCGGAGCTCAAAGTCATGTCAAGGTCTCGTTCGAGATGGCTGAATATACAGTGAGTGCTCCCGATTCGGCCACATGTCACGCCTCATCCGTCCCATATGATCCGTTTCCCCAAATGTCTGATTTCATATCAATATCTCTATGTACCCTACTCGGATGCATATGGCTTGCCTGCGCATAAACTGTTTCCCATCTTGGCATTGGGGTTCCCTGACTAACCGATTATCAATAGGGGGATGTCGATGGCCTTGGAACGTTACGATTGCTAGATGCTATTCGTACATGTGGGCTAGAGCACTTTGTGCGCTTCTATCAGGCTTCCACATCTGAGCTCTATGGGAAGGTTGTCGAAACCCCTCAATCAGAGACGACACCTTTCTACCCTCGCTCTCCTTATGGTGTCGCTAAACTCTATGCATACTGGATCACGGTGAACTACAGAGAAGCCTATGGCATGTATGCATGCAATGGCATTCTATTCAACCACGAGAGTCCAAGGAGAGGCAGGACTTTCGTGACGCGCAAAATTTCGAGAGCTGTGGCAGACATCAGTCTTGGCAAGCAAAGTTGCCTATATCTCGGTAATTTGGACGCGCAACGTGATTGGGGACACGGTGAGCTTTCTTCCTGAGTAATTGGCTTTCAACGAGTTTGTTTACATAGATAATATGTAGCACGTGACTATGTCGAAGGCATGTGGATGATGCTTCAGCAGAAGGAGGCCGAGGATTTCGTATTGGCCACCGGAGAAACGCACCCAGTACGTGAGTATGTGGAGAAAGCTTTCTCCCATGTGGGCATGACCATCAAGTGGGTATACTCATCGTACTGTGTTTTGTGAACTATATTGACAAATTCAACTAGGTGGGAAGGATCGGGAGAAGAGGAAACAGGTACAGATGAGAAATCTGGCCGAGTAGTGGTCCGTGTAGATCCTCGCTACTTCCGTCCTGCAGAAGTCGAGTGAGTATCCCGTCACCTATTGCCTAGACTTTCACTGAATAGGACCCTAGTTTGCTCCTCGGAAACCCGGCAAAGGCAGAAAAGAAGCTCAACTGGAAGCGCAAAGTCACTTTCGACCAACTGGTGAAGGAAATGGTCGATGCCGACCTTGAAGCATCCAGGTCCCTAGTAGAAGATCAGAACTAGCACAGTATAAAATCCATAGGGTTAATTGCTCATCAAATGTTTCTCTATTTTTGTCCTTTCTTAACGGCCACTGTATGTGGGTTTCATAGCTTGACCTCTCACCACGATACTGTCAAAGAAAAGGCACTTCTATAAACTCATATAAGAATTTCGAAAAATGAAAGAAACGTAAATTTCGGTCTTTTAAGGCACTTAATCTGCCGATTTTCAGCCCGCGGAGATACTACTCATGTCAGGCCCCTTTCAGCACGGTTGACCTCTACCACCACCCGAAGCATTAGTCATGTCTCGCATTCTCGTCACTGGAGGATCAGGTCTTGTTGGAAGAGCCATACAGCATGTTATACAGACAGAACCTGAGGGCTCAGCGTACGGAAAGCTACCAGGTGAAGAATGGATCTTCGCTTCCTCATCCGAGGGTGATTTAAGGTCTGCCCACATCAAGTTTTGTATTATTTCGAATAATTATTGAGTTTTCTACTAATCTAGAGATGCTGCCGCTACTGAAGCCTTATTCGATAAATATAAGCCAACGCATGTGATCCATCTTGCTGCATTAGGTTCGTCTTTCAGCTCGATGACTACCTCAATCTGATGATCTGCTTGCAGTTGGAGGGCTCTTCAAGAATATGGCACATAACGTGAGTTAAATCCCGTTATTACTCTGGTTCATATTGTACCCTGTTCTTACTAACAACCGATCTGGCCAGCTTTCATTCTTACGTGACAATACTTTGATCAACAATAACGTCTTGCACTCTTCATACACTCATAAAACGTCCAAAGTTATATCTTGCCTCTCCACTTGCGTCTATCCCGATAAAGTGGAGTATCCCTTGACTGAAGAGAAGATCCACATTGGCCCACCCCATGGAAGTAATTTTGGTTATGCACACGCTAAGAGGATGGTAGATGTAATGAACCAGTGTGTCCTGTTCATGAAACCTCTGTTTACGAGACTGACGAGCGGTTCGATAATCTAGCGCGTACAAGGAAGAGTTTGGTTGCAACTTTACCAGTGCCATACCCACGAATGTCTTTGGGCCATACGACAATTTGTTAGTACAGCGCATAAACACTACCTCTCTTTTAACATCCGTCCCAGCGACTTGCAAGACTCGCACGTCATACCAGGACTCATTCACAAGTGCGTCCTTGCCAAAAGTAGGTCGCGGTCTGTTTCCTGCGCTGTTCCATCTATTTCTGATCATCACTCTTATCAGAGAATGGAACGCCCTTTGTCGTGTCTGGAACTGGAAAGCCCCTTCGACAGTTCATTTACTCCTATGATCTGGCCAAGCTATTCATTTGGATGCTCAGGAACTATGATGACGTGGAACCTCTAATTCTATCGGGTAATTTATCCTCCCTATACTGCATTACTCTAACTGACTAGTGTCCCAGTGGGCGAGGACGAGGAAGTGAGCATCAAACAAGTCGGTGACGCTATCGTCAAAGCTGTTGGATTCCAGGGAGAATATACTGTATGTTATCGCTCCAATTTACCCTATCTACGATAATTCTCCTACGATTCTCTTCTATCACCTGGTGATCATGACTGATGCCTCACTTCTTTTCGAATAGTTTGACACTTCTAAGTCGGACGGCCAATTCCGTAAGCCGGCATCAAACGCCAAGTTGATAGGCCTTGTTGGGGAGTTCAAATTCACGCCATTTGAGCAAGCCTTGGATGAAACAGTCAAGTGGTTCTTGGATAACTACGATTCAGCTAGGACTACAAGTAACAAGAAATAAAGGAGTCGCTTCTATCATTGGATAGTACTCCATGTCTAGGTCGAAAGGAAATTATCACTTTGTTAACGGAATTGTGCCCCTTTATCAGTGCAAGAGGTGCTATAGGGTAGCGCCAGAGCTATCCCTCTTCATCCTACCACACAGAGGACATAAACGAATGATTTAAAGAGATGTGAGGGCGATTAAGGACTTCTTCTTGGCCTTCTCTCGATATTCCACCGAGGCATACCATGCACCCCCCAAGAGAGTAAGGACGATACCCAACAAGTTGGCAGGTGTTATGACTAGATCGAATATAAATACTGCTGATGCCATTGTTAGGACTTGTTTCACGTTCGCTAGTGATAGGACGTCGGATTTAGCGTTCATTCAACAAAGGGAGAACATAAGAACAAGGATACTACTGACCAGCAACATTCATCGTCAAAGGGCCAGATTTCTTGTTGGCTGTGAAACTTACGATATTCAAACCAAAGGCTATTAGGCCGTTCGTCGAGAGTGCGAGTAGCTTCCTATTATCCATGAACAGGGCACCATATTTTCTGACCCTGTCGATTTCTCCACTCATCGTTGCATATATCACGCATTGTATGAATGCCAAAGGGCTCATACGACCCAGGAGGTCCAGTGGGTGCAATTTAAGTCCTGTATCGATTGGCTTTGTTACAGGGCCCTTGCTTTCCAGGGTTAAGCGCATGCGTGGATTACCAGACTGCAAAATATTGGTGACAATAGTCTTGAGAGCAGCAAGGAAAGTTCCAAACACGGTGAGCACCAGGCCCCACCAGGTGAAGTAATAATCTCCATAGGTCGTAAATCCGACACCAGCGACAACGGGCAGAAGGGAAAGAAGCTTCATAAAGGACACCCTGGTGCCAGAAATATAGTATGCTAGTACTATAGTAAAGAGAGGGGATGCCGCACGAACTACTTGATGAAACTAATGGATAGCTCGTCAGATACCAGCAGCCGAGGAGCTCATGATACACATACGGGAATGGTAACCAGCTGCAATGACACATTGGATACAGCAATATTGACGGTATAAAGTACGCTGAATGCAAGCAATGCAACATTTTGTCTAGTGGTAAGGCGACCTGGAGTCTAAGCAATTGACGCAATCAGTAACCCTGCCCTACAGTGATAGAGGATAGTGACTTACATAAAATTCATTCTCCCGAAGCACGTAGCATCCGATAGAACCGCATAGGGTATGTACAGCGGTCAGGGTATATGGGAATGGGAACGTGACCAATACAAATTTGTTGTACAATGTCAAACCGAGGTTGAAGATAAAGTAGAGGACCAGCCAAAATGGCTCTGAATGGATAAACTTGTGAGCATCAGCAGACAGTCCTACGAGATGGCGGCGCCACCCTAGGGAGGAATGTGCGGCATTTTGGACTGCTTCTTCCGACAGGGAATGAGACGGGAGGTGAGATATGCTATCAAAGTAGCCTATCTCTGAGATTCTGGTTGGTGTAGGAGTAGAAATTCCTAGGTCGCCGCCCTCTTTATGGGGTAGGATAGACGTTCGCTGTGTATGCCAAGGTTCTACCAAAGTGACGTTTCCTGGAGACTTCAGGTCATGAGTATGATATGGCGGAGGTGTAGAACCATCTTTTCCTGCATAGATATCGATGTTTTCTCTTCGTTCGGCGTCAGCGTCCACGACAGGGAAGGCGATCCTGGGTGTAAGGGTACTTCTGTGAGCCCAAGAGTGACCAGACCCTGGATCCATGGCTATACAATATGTGAATGATAATAAGGAGTGTATATTTGTCTTATATTGTGGCTGTCGAGGGATTCTTGGATCTCCTAGAGCTACAATGCTGCCAGTATCAACTACTCCCGTAGGTAGAACAAGCCGTTTTCGGAGGATACCGATCGATTTTACCTATAGAGGGGATGGTTTATAAGTCAAGATATGGAAATATGGATTATGGAGAGAGGAAAGTGCTCAATCGACCTAAGCATTTGGTAAGGGGAAGGAATGATGGAGCAAATCGTCCATTGTAACAGCCAGCAAAGAATAAAATACAGAAATAATATCATTATAAAAGTCCGGTTTGAATACATCATTACTGAGACGGTGAAAAGGTTAGCCGAAGCTAGCTTGTCCTCGCGACTCCCTCTCATGGTGGACGAGCAGTTGGTTCACATATTCTTCGAAGCAATGGAGACCGTGATTAGTGGGGTAAATGATATTAAATGATAAATTAACATAGTTGAGGGCGAGATATCATGGTGGCTGGCTGATGACCAAATAGGGGCAAACAGTTTGCGCCTCTTCCCATCCAGAATGCCGCCTTCTCTGTCTCCCCCCGAATCCGATAGCTCTTCAGACGATACTGAATACGAGTCAACAGGTAAGAAGGGTCCTATATCAAGAGGGCGTGTTTCACAGTGTATGATGATGTCTTTCCGTGTAGAAATTGTGCCCAATAACCTACCCGCCCGCCCACAAGGGACGCGCCAGTGCAGAAGGGTAAAAGTATCCGCGTCTTTACTCTCTAGAATGGGACCACCGCCCAATCCACAGGCTCAAGCAAGTGGTTCCTCGATGCCTGAGTCGTCTGCTTCACGATTAGCTAGCACGGCTCAGTCAGCAACGGGCACTGGAACTAGCGGGCCGTCTTTGTTGGATCGCTTACGAGAGACCCATCACCTTGCACCACCACCAAACATACCTGGTAGGTCAAATAGAAAACGCAACCGACGAGATCGGTCACCTTCTGGACTGTCCGAACAATTCCAGGCAACTCATGTTGGGATCTCAAAAAAGGAACGCGACGATGAAATACGTGCACTTCTTGGCCTAGAAGACACCCCTCCGGTAGAAAATGCAAATGACGAGCAACCATCTACCACTGGACCGCCTGCTGAGCAAGATACCACTCAGGCGCAAACCCAACTTATACAGGAATACACATGTCCCATTTGTTTCTCTCCTCCGACAAATGCGTGTGTAACCCTTTGTGGGCATGTCATGTGCGCTCCGTGCCTCTTCTCTTCGGTCAGGGCCGCCAAGCAGAGATATGTGACACACCCATTCGAAAGCGGGCCTAATGCAAGAAACGAGAGAAAAAATGCGCGATGCCCTGTTTGTAGGGCTATCATGAAGGGGTGGGATGGTAAAGGCGCTGGCGTGATTGGGTTATGGTTAAATAACGAGGATGCAAAACTGACGCAGAAGTGAGACCCACCCGTAGAGGGCTATCTTTCATCTACAGCAGACCTCAGTGCTGATAGAAGGACCTCAAACCTGTCTCAGGATCAGAGCATCTAGGAGCTGGGCAGGTCATAATTGCGATTTTCATTCCGTTCTGCTGTCAAGAGGTAGAACCTAAGGGGTAATTATGCCGAATCCATGGGACGCCTACTTGATTGGGCGGTTTCCATATCTCACCGAAGAACGGGACCATCAGTATGCTAGGTCCCCCCTACTTTGAAGACGAAATACCCTAGTTCTCAGTACAATCTAGATAAAACCTTTAGGTGTTCTATTTTAAATCTAGAACGATCAGGTGCACACCCTGTCCTGTATTATTAGACTCCATGATATCAGTGATATTAAGAGATCTGATTCCCTGTGAAGGATCACGCTCAGTAAGTTTGGCAAGTGAGAATGTCCGGCTGGAGGCTTATTCCTTTATCTTTTGGTCTCAAAAAGGTTTTAGAATAGGATTTCTCTTACGATTCACAGGGTGTCTTTCTGGGATAGAGGTGGCATCATTTACTCTATTTTCCATAAAACATACTACTGTTAGGAATGCATGGTGAGATATGCCCGACAGGCCACCTGCGTTCAAAAGATGGGTAATTTGGCTTCGTCATTAAGTTTGGGACAATGGTTGAGATTATGGTGAAAAGTTCCCTCTTCATAGACAGCACTCCGGGTGTTCGATCTTGATAAGTTTACGCCAAGAATGGTGCGAGGCCGGCTTGCTGAAGCTTGTCCGGCACGGTCCCATTCAAATGAACCAATAATTGAATGAGATTGGCCCGGTTTTCGTTTCCGATCTCATCAGTGGAATTTGGATCAAGGACACGAGCAAAGACGGGTAGCAGGGTGTCGATATAAGCCAGAATGAAGCTGGGATTTTGCCCATATAGGGCAACGAGAGCGCGGAAGAGTGGGCGGTTCTCCAAAGGATCGTGTTCGAGTGGTAGTGCGCTATAAAGGACGGGTAGGACTGTGTCGAGTGGGATGAGGGAAGGATTGGTGATTATCAGCCGGGACACAGCGCCTGCAGCATTATCTCGCGCATTATAATCAGCCTTAGACGCTCCTTCGGCTATTTGGAAAAGTGGTCGAAGTCGGAAAAGAATGCCTTCAAAGTCTTCTTTGGTCCAGGCAACATCCGAATTCTCGACGAGTACACCAAGACCAAATGCAGCATTGGATTTGACCTCGGGCTCTGGATCCGTAACGGCTTGCATGAGAATCTCGCGAAGGGTCTAGAATGTAGAACATTAAATTCGTACACATCCCTAAACTGAAAGTACGTACAGCTGTATAAGGGGTCACACCGCCTTTCAACCCGGTGATAATTTCACCAAAGCTGCCAATGGAGCTAGACCTGTCGCTCGGAGAGCGCTTGGGACCCTATAAAATGATCAACAAAGGATGTCAGTGCGCTTCAAGAGAACGCACGTAATACTGAGCTATCAAGGGCAAGAACTGATTGAAACTGTTCGCAAAGTCTGGCCCAAGCACTGAAGCAAGCGCTGAAACGACATCTTCACAGGCACCAATGAGGAAAGAATCCATCTCGGCTAGTTCATCAGCTCCGTCCTCCTCTTCACCCTGATCAGGATCGACTTGGGCAAGGGATTTGCCGCTGAGAATCTTCACACACATACTGCAGATAGTCTCGTAGGCTTCACGATGTCATTCATAAGTCCAAATAGTGGAATTTTGATACTGACATTGGGTTATGAGTGCAGGTCCAACCTTGGTGGTAGCATCAGCCAGCGATTGACAAATGGCAGCTGCAACACTCCTGAAGAGTCATCAGTTATGAGTTCAAATATTGGGATATGGTGAGATAGTATCAGATGATTGATATCGTGTTGAATTCTCACGCCCGAGAGGCATCGTAGTGAGCTGAGTAACGATGTTGTTCGTCATGAGTTCTGCTGGAACTTTGACTTACTTGTCGTCTTCGACATCAAACGCCTCCAGAATCTCCGGCATTGTGTGAGAGATGAGTTTTTGCACATTTTCATGGAGAGGTGTCACCTAGTGACGGGTTATTAGAAGTTCAGGCGAGGTAAAGGTAGGACCCACATTGTTTCCTCCAGCCACCCACGGTGCTGGGTTTGATAACTCATTTAGAGTAACGATAAAGATGAAGATCGATTGGATAGCAGACTTTCTGATGCCCTCGTAGTAGTGAGATGTCAACCCTTGCAAGACCATTGCTGTCTCTTCCAGGAATGGCAGGAAGTGTTCCCTTGTGCTGGCGAATATGCCGCCGATAACATCAGCAGCGATTTCTTTCTCAATCGCAATAGCACTATTGACTTTCATGAGGGCTTCTGTGTCGATTTCATCCATCTCGCTGACTTTGTTTTCAATGATTTGGATTGGAGTCTCGGATGAGTCGCCTGCTCCAGTGAGTTCAACTGGTACGCAAAATTATTTCGGTAAGTATGGATAAATTGATCATGTGGTTGACATACCGAGTGTGGGATCATCACCGAGTTCATCAAGCTTCAAGCTGTTGAGGAAGGCAGGAACTATGTTCGGGAGGTAGGGGACGAATTTTTCGGGGAACATAGACGCCATAACCCCAAAGAAAAGGAAGGAGCACTCGCGCAGACGAGCACTCTTGGAGCTAACGCTCTGATATGCATTCTTCATAAGGTCTTCATAATAAGGTAGGAACGCTTCTTTGGGTACTGATTCCGCGAATGTACCGCAAGCGTCCATAGCGATGCCTCTCAACTCTTCTTCTTCTCCTTCTCCCTCCAGGATGAGGAATGGAACCAATTTCTTGATGATGGTTTCGAAATATGGGAGGAACTTTTCCTTTGAAGCGTGTGCAGCGGAACCGATGGCACCAATGACGACCGCCTTGACTTTATTGGGAGCTGTATCCAATAGTTGGACGAATGTGGTCATCAGAAGCGGCATGTAGCTGTCAATGGTGTCTCCAAGCATCTCCAGGAGTCCATCGAGTGCAGTGCAAGATGCAGATTGAGTGATTGGATCATTAGCAAGACGAAGAAGTTCCTTTTCATATTTTTAGTAATTAATCATTGTAGGGAAGGAACGGACTGACGGGTATCAGAATTGCATGCCTCTCCACACACTCCTCATCCAGCCACTCGGTGATGCACCCGACAGCGGTACATGCAGCTTTACGCACGGTTGGATCAGGATCCTTGAGACCGTTATCGATATATGGCCAGACTTGGTTCATATGTGGGCGAATAAATTCAGAGCAGCCTTCCATCACGACACCAAGAGCCATGAGGGCAGCACGGCGTTGGTTGGAATCGCCACTCGATGAGTATGCCTGGATAGTTTTATGAAGGTGAGGGAACACTTGTTGTGGAGGGAGTGACGTTGCGAGTGCGTCTAAAGCACGAACACCAAGCTAAATAAGCAGTCAGCTCGATGAAACGCCAATATGGTTGAATTGATATTACCCGTGCAGGAGTTTCTTCATCGTCATCATCAGTGTCTCTCTCCATAAGTAGTGGCATGATTGCATCGATGAGAGGCTGGGCCAATTTGAGGTTATGTATCTTGGTCTTCTTGCTGGTTGAAATTTAGCTCATAAAGGGGTAATGAGGGTGAAAGGCATACTATTTGATGGTCATTACTAGGGCGTTGAGCGCCATAACTCTCACTTCTTCATCAAGGTCGGCCTTGGTGCCTGCTTGTATGCAGAATGTGACCACTTCACGGACATGTTGCGAGAGAAGTGGCGTTTCCTGTTTGAAGCCTTGTAAATGAGAGTAGACTTTCACTTTCTTCTTCAGCATACCATAATAAGTAGTGTAGACAAGGTGTCGAAACCGTGTCTTGCTCCTTCGTCACTATCCATCCCTAGACTTTCTCCGAGAACATTTAGAATTTGAGGCATAAGTAGCTGGAAGGCTCTCTAGGGTTTTGATGAGCATTTATCCGGGCTGAATTGGTTCAACTCACAATCTCGACTTTATCGTCAATATCAATATATCCGGAAAGTGTTCCTAGAGCTCGTACGGTAACGAGTCGCACATCCAAGCTTTCCGGGTCATTAAGAAGCTGATTGAAGAGCCTCAAAAAGTCGGCGACTTTGTCTTGCAAGCCTTCAATAACAACCTCGAGAATAGTGAATAAAATAAATGCTCCAGATTCACGATGTACGGCGTTTTTAGATTCGCAGAGGTTTTGAACAAAGGGCAAAAGCTCAGGCCATTGACTATGAGGAAGTTCCACAGAGGCAATAGCGGAGATCACTCGGGCCAAGGAGTGGCGAACAATAGACCTAGACATGGCTTGAAAATCAGGGAATTGTATAAAATTCAATCAAATGACCCACTCTGGCTCGTGTAGGAGTCGTTCCAATAGCCTTGCCTTGATATTTGTTCTTAAATCCTGAGGAACTTTCAACCATGGGCTACTTTCTCCGCCATTAACCTGTTTTCGTAATTCTACGGCGGCTAATTGGCGAACCTAAGAATCGCCACCGATAATTAGTGGGGGAATCTTGCACGGAGATGATTGCCAACATACGTTTGTCTCCGGGGAGATCACTGCAAGCTCAAAGAGGGCGGGAATACATTCTGGATTAGAGAAGATTTGCTGAAGCTGGGCTGTGGCCTAATCGGAAGAGGATCCAAGCAGACAAATGAACAGTGTGGCGTGGTCAAAAAAAGGAAAATGGCGCAATGAAACGGACGATCGCACTTCTTTTACAGTAGCAGTATCGGGTACTGTTGTTTTTTTGAGGAGTTCATAGATGTGTTGCGACATTTGTTGCTGCTCCGCGTAAAAAACGGATGATAGGCATGTCATTAGCGATGATCAGAGGTAGATCTGGAGAAACTAACAGCCATCGCGACTTTTATGAGCAGGCAGGATCTCCCGCGATCGTGACAAGAGATGGCAGAGTTAAAAGCAGGGTAGACGTAAAATCTTGGGTGGCAAACCAGACAAATTGCACATCTCGAACCTTTTTTTACAAAATAATTTTTGAAATTGTTATAATTGTATTGGGAAATAAGTAAATACAGTAATATCGAGGGAATACTCGTTTATTCAATAAACTTAGATGACCACTCCATATAGACCCAATCTATCTTGGTCAACACGATAGGCCAGCCTCAGCTAGACATGCGAGCCTGTTCATCCGCCAAAATATTTGATTTCCTTGGTGTTTGGTCTCTTTCGGAGGCACTGCTTTCGCCGGAGGGGCGAACTCCTTCGGAACTTTGAAAGATCTCCCTACATGGGGGTTAAATTTAGCTCTCGACGGCGTTTGCGGATACATGTGAATTACCTGACAGCATCGAGGTGTAACTCCGGAGCGTCAACATTGGTGATTCGTATCAAGTGTAGTGGCTTGTTGCCCGACAATGTTTCGGTGAATAGGACCTGAGGCTCATCGACGTAGCTATCGCCTGGTGTACCCAGTAATGACTTGGTATAAACAGCACCGTCGATTTCAATTTGAATTCGAGATTGCTTGGAAGGTGGAAGTCCTATGTACTGGATAGTTTGCGCATTGGTATAAAACTCTACGAAGGCTCCTTTGGTTACGCTGAAGTGATCTGTTCCCCTGTAGTGACGAGCAGAAGCAGGGTCATCGTGCTGCGGACAATTGAGCAAATATAATCCCAAACTCGTATGCGCAATGGCGAATACATACCCTACGTGTGAGCCAAACATCCTGGGTTGGGCCATAAATAAAATAACCGATCGAGGAATCATCCACTGTGATCGTCAAGGCTGCTGCAGATGCCACTGAGAGAGCAAAAGTGAAGCTGATCGCTGTAACAGTAGCAGGCGGGAAAAGCATGATGAGGATGGGAGAAAGAAAATTATAAACAGATACTCGTTTCGCGAACCATTAAGAGGGAAAGACATAGGGTCAAGTTGACCAGTCGCGCGTCTCCTCTGCCATTCTCCGGCCCTCCAAGACCGGTTTGATGGAACTTAAACCCCGCATTCGGTCGTTTTGTGTCATGGAATGTATTATTTAGTCGTAAGGATATGTCACAAAGAAGCGAATCTGAGAGTTCGTTTGTTCCGAAAATCCTTCTTTCCTGTCATCTGGTGGTCGTCGCGATCGAAGCTCGGAAAAAGGCTCAAGGACCGTTCGATGCACAGATACCAGTAGAGTAAATGATTATATTCTTTATTTCTTCAGATTTGATGGTAATCCACAGTTCTAGTCGGGTTGCATAAGAGACACCAGAGTGAGTCGAAGTGGAGGGACAAGTACTTCAACCACTTGGACCCGGCTACGTGACAAGCTTGACCCATTACATGCAAAGACTCCATCCCTTACGAATATGTAAGGACCATGGAAAACGTCTTCAGTCCACGATCGCCACGCCGGACAAGCCACCACAGGATGTAGAATCCCTCAGGAGCACTCTCAGAGGAACAGTTCCCAAACATCAATCCTTACTGCTTTTACACACAAAAACACCAACAACCGAATGGCCTTCACTTATTCAACACCTTTCCCCTGTGATTGGCGAGGTTTTACTCCACCAGAAGGAGTTTCAAAGTAAAGTCTTGTTATGTAATCCTAGTGAGGCTACCTCTAGCACAACGTGTGACATGGTTGTCTAATGGAAATGTATGCTAAAACTTTAGGAGACAGAACTATGAACAGGAAAGCCGTTCATTTGTTGCCCAACCCGTCTCAGGCAGAGAAACACTTCACTGCTACGTTGTTTACGAAGTTGACAGAGCCTCTCGACATACCCGTATTTCAGAGGGAGGATATTCCCAAATGGGTTCGCTTGTTTAAAGAGAGGACTCAGGATGGTATTGACCTACAGAATATGCTCCATGGCCCAGAGCAAGCTCGCAGTATGATGCGGTCCTCTTTTAAAAGTCAAGAGATAGACAAGGCGCGAAAGAAGTTGAAAAAGTTATGGGTACTCGTTTGCACACACGGTTCAAGGGATTGTCGATGTGGTGAACATGGTCCTCAGGTTGCAGATGCAGTTCAGAAATACATCTCAAAGAAGCGGTTGGAAGAAACAGTAGTTTGCGGGGAAGTTTCTCACGTAGGTGGACACAAGTGAGTAGATGTTGTACACACTTTGTCAACCTGGGCAATAACACTCCGGGCAGATACGCTGCAAATGTTCTCGTGTATCCGCACGGCGAATGGTACGGCACCGTTCGCCCGGACAATGTTGAATCCTTTATGGATTCCCTGTTAGGGGTGGAAGATTCTCAATCTCTGTCTGGCCCCCAAAGCCCACTCTGGAGGGGTTCCTGGTATGATCATCCAGGAAGTCCTTTGGACTCTTCTGAGAGCTGAAGAATCGATCTTGAGCGAACACTAATTCGAAGGTGTTCGCATGATCTTTCTCTAGGCTTCCTGCGGAGTTGTGATCACTCTGTCCCTCAGGGTTGTGAGTGATGGTGTATTGGGATTGCCTCATTCGTACCCAATTAAATTGGGAAATCCTCGACTATGTCAATATACCATTGCACCATCCAGAAGCGAGACACAGTAGAATGACGTGCTACTTTCATTTGCTAATAGACATATACACCATTTGCCAATACGCTTCACTCGGTATGAGTACTTGGCAAAGATCTTGTATGCGAGGATTTGATATAGTCTTTATAATTCGTAAGGATTGAAAATTTAATATTGGTGAATTTTAGAGAAATAGCCTCTTGTGTTGAAGGTGTGAGGCTGGAGATAATGCAGCGATCACTTATTCTCTGCAGTCATCCGGAATTTCCACTTCTCCTCTACCTCGTCTGCAGCGCTGAGTTCCGTGCATTCGTAATCTTTCTCATTGAATTTTCAGTTTCCTGTTGCAATCGTTTCATCTCTATCTGCTAACTCGTTATCCATTTGTACGCGCGCCATCAGCACTGTACCACTGTTCATTGAACCACCAATTGCTTCTCGCTCTTTCATCTCAACCCTCCACAACCAGGCGTCAAACCCATAACGGATCTGTTTCACTCTCTCGTACATGCCTCAAAATGACGATTCACGACCTACTACACCTCCTCCTGCCACACCCGCCACTTCCTACAGTGTCCAGAAAGCGGATCAGATTGCCTCGAGATTCTTTATCAAATTTCTTCTTATTGTCGTATCCTCACGCTCCACTGTTATAGAGCATGGCCCACGCAGCGCTAAATTTGACAAATGGGTAAGATAGCACAGTCGAGGACGTTGATATCGCAGAGCTGATCGTCTTTATCACCCCTTTAGTTTAATTTAGAGACTCCTGATACAGATATCCATAGAGATCACATGCGTACATTTCGCTCGTTGTCTACGATGAGCACACTACCGTCCCTCACACTCCATACGGTCTTGACAATTCCTGACCTCGGAACAAACAAAGTCCTGGTTGCCCTCGATTCTGTCGGCTCGAGACTGAGGATTGAGCCTACACCACGCGCTATTCTGCTCGAAACCTGGACGCTGACTGCCACCCAGCCTCAGCGAGGTCTGGACGAGAAGCTACAGACCATGGACGACGATTTCAAGAAGAGCTTCCAAAGCTTGATGCAGAGACGACGAGGAAAGGGTGGGCGTGCAGGAGATGCGAATCCTCCCGCGGAAGAATTAGCACAGGTATGAACAATTATTTTCTTTAACTCTCTTTTTTCCAATTCATCCTTTTATGTCTTATGGTAATACTAAATGGCACCATGTGATCTATAGCTTCCTGATGAACCCGGACCTGGAGTCAGGAGACCAGGCCTCTCTTTCCGAAGCGGCAATGCGATACGCGGTCGGCCTAATCCAGCATCAGGAGAGACGGAACCTTTCGCTACGCCACCAGGCGACTCTACAGCTAGCGACGGCTCTGGGTATGCTGGGATTGTAGGCCAGCTGGATTTGGATTCCCCCGAGGGTCAGCTGCCCGCGTCTCCCTTTGGCCCACGCCCCACGCGGCCTTCCAGCAACCTAGCCACCCACCTTGGTAGTACCGCTACCACAACAAGTTCCAACAACACTCCCACTCGAAGTTCAGATTCGTCGACGGGGACAACGACCACTACGGGCGCGAGTACGGCGAGCAGAGCCCGTCAACGAGGGCTCGAAGAGGATGTGGCTGAAGGCCGATACGAAGGCGACAACGAGAGTAGCTCTCGAGGGCCAAGGTACACGTCTGTGCTAAGACGGGACGCAACACTGCGACCTCAGGACCGGCACTCGAGTGGTTCCAACCCCAACAGTGCTGATGGTGTAGCGAAAGGTTCCGTCTCTCCTGATGCTGGATTAGGCCGACCGCGTAT
>CAJVPT010001948.1:0-19257 GCA_910592055.1 Acaulospora colombiana | reverse complement strand
GTAAAAAACTGATATACGAAGAAAAAAGAGTTGAAGACAAGAAGTTAGAAGAAGTCCTGGTAAATGGAGTGAAGTATAGTATGAAGTGGTTGGGGTTTTGATCTCTGTTAGAGCTCAAAAGAGTGATCTGCAGTAGTGACCTGCGGGCAATGATGTTAAAAGTTGGAAGGGTCTTCACCTGAACCTCTAACGGAGCGATAAATCACTCCCGAAGTTGTACTTAGAGAGGTAGTATAACCAAAATGAGTGAGTTAGTTAGAGATTTAGCTTTAGCGCTTCATTTAATATGTACAGCTTACAAATGTTTAATAAAGCATATTTAACTAACCTGACAGAGGGTAAAAAAAAAAAAAAAAAAAAATAGAAGTGTATATGTGATGAGAGACAGCTTTTATACTCTCTTATTATTTTGTAACCTTCTCATAGTGCTTGTTCTTGGTTTTTTCTGAGGAATTTTGCCTATCTCAGTTTAACCCTGAATTTTGAGTAGTACAAAGTTTCTCACACTGTGATTGGATAGATGGATCACATTAGTAAAAGAAGTAAACAAGCTCCTATTGGTTACCTCATGTGTTTAAATGCATTTTCTCAGCTCCATAAGAACCTGAAGTTTATTATAAGTTATTAAGTCTTAATGTGGGTAGATATAGGACACCTCTCTATCTAATCACTGGTTTCTTCAAAAAAGAATCCATCTGATCATAGTAAAGATCACAAGATACTATAACTGGATTTTATATTTATAGTCACCTACTCTTGGCTACTGAGTAGGTTTCTTCTCCAGTTTTATCGAATAGATAAAGATTCGAAACAAAATCTCTATGGCAAAGTTGGATTTTAATGGCATGTGTGACATAAGAGGAGAAATTTTTATTTTGGGATGACGTGTCTCACTTGAGCACATTAGTTAGGGGAAATTTAGGGTTAAATTTTCTTTCTTGGTATATGAATTAGATTGATCCAAGTAATTCTTTCTGACAACAAGTCATCTGGTAAATTGGAGCAGTTAGAATTTTACAACATGAAGATATTGAAAGCAGCTGAGGAACAGGCAGTATACCCTCAACTGATGAAACCCTCGAAGAGTAACCAGCTTACGGAATCAAAGTGATAGTAGTAGCGTAAAATTTTTAGCTTTCATAGACAATTCTAGGAATGTTTTATTGCAATTATTTCTTGTAATCTGCATTTTGTATCGATTTGAAATTTTAATAAAACAAGGTTGAGTTGCCGTTTCAAAAAAAAAAAATAGTATGTATAGCATATAATATTAATAATTTATAAAAAATATTTCAAAAATTTTTTAAGAAAATATTAGCTTGAATTAATTTAATTTAACCAATAATAAATCAACTCTTTCCGCTGATCATTTTTACCACTAATTCCAAAGCAATGTTCGTCAGAAGTTTTATACTTCTGTACTAATAAAGTTGCTATACTATCATTAAACACACTACAAAGCATCTCTCACCCTGTTTTATCTTTTCTTCGCTCCTCTGGTTGACTTGAATGTCGGTTTCAAGTCAAAAGTGAATGAGGTAGAACCTGGACTCCTAATGGCAAGAAAGGATACTTCGTAAGAAAACTTTTGGTTGAAGACTCCCCTCCAAGACTCTATAATAGGACAGGCAGGTTTACAGGAAGAGTATTTGTCAAAGGCTATGCCATACGCAGTGGTCTTATCCTCTAGGAAATTCACTAGACCCCAAGCTTCCTGAAGCATGCAAACAAATTTTCAGTTTTTTGGGGGGAATTTTGCCTACTCCCTCTGACTCTGAATTTTTGGTTACACCAGATCTGCTGGAATTTTATTGGCTAGAGATTTGGAGTTGGATAACGCCATTAATAACAAAAGATAAACAAGACATACATGTATTTTACGTGTTCCTTTTTGTATCACCATCCTTACAGATAGGTGTTGCTCTCACTGTAATCATTAACTTAATCAGTATAAGCACTTTAAGGACTGTATATACTTAGGTCTATCTGTTGAAACTACATCCTCCTATAAAATCGAAAAAAGAAAGAGTCCATCTGATCATGGCAAAGGTCACAAGATACTTCAATCATTTTTAGTATTAAAGTTACCTATTCTTGACAGTCAAGTAGGTTCTAGTAGCTCTTACAGATAGATAAAGATCTATTTAATTTTTATAAAAAACAAACAAGGTAAATAGGATATTTTTCCTAGCCGGTGGGTTTTTTATTCCTGATTCATGGTTTGTGGGAAGACCAGAAACTAAGGACCAATATCAAGACTTTCAACATGACTCCCCCTCAAGTATGGCCACTTCGGCCATTAGTGGTACCCACCAATCTTACTTCTAGTGAAAGTACTTGTTGAAAACTATTGCCAGATTGGAAGACCCCCTAAAGACTTAGCCTGACTTTGGAAGAGTTGTGCCTTTTTAAATAAGTAGCTTATGCTTAAAGCTGGTATTATTTTTAGGATTGGATCATCAACCCCCTCACAGGTTTTAAGGCACCTTCCTGACCATAGGTCCCACCTGATCTTTGAATGAGTAATCCCCTAGGTAGACTCCCAGATGAGATAGTATCAACAAAGCTGGCCTCTGAAACCATCCCCCTCACATCTAAAAGAAGAAGAAGATATAAAAGAAGTCCCCTCTCTCTCTTTCAAAGATTAAGAGACACAGTACTCCAGTGGATAATCTGTAGGTGTTGACTTCTCCTTGGTATTAACCTCAGTGGATGGTCGGTAGTAAAGAAATTTTAGGTCTTTGTCTGGCAGTGCCCTGGTGTTTTTTCTTTTTGTTCTTGCGCTAGTTTAAGAGTAATTTTAGATTAGTCTCCCCAGGTTTGGAGCAGCAACATGCATTTTAGTAAACTGTTAGATTTTAGGAAGTTTAATAGCCTTTTTAATAGTTGTAATAATTTCAATGTATTTTGAATTTTATTCTATTATCGCTAATAAACATAGCTGAGCTGGCAATTAAAAAAAAAAAATAATAATAAAACTATAGTTTCATCTATATACTATATATGCTTGAAATCATTATAAGACAAAACTCTCTCTGTTGATTTTTTGACTACACACAAAAAAGATATTTGCAAAAATCTTTGACACTTTCATACTAATAAAGTCTTATTACTTTCTTTAAACCAATTTAAAAAGTTCCTTTCAGAACTCTCTTATCTTTCTTTCTTCTTATTTACAATCTCTTTTGATCAAACTGGACTCTTATAACCTGCAAAATTCAGTTTCTATCTTTACTATCAATGGTAAGAAAGTTCCTAAAGGAAGAAGAACCACTAGTGTAGTACCTATCATTATTTTCATGAAGCAAAAGAACAAAATAAGACAAGATGGAAGTTCTGCCCCAATCAAAGGACTCATTTTTCCTCTTTATCTGGTTTCTGTGGTCTCTAAAAGCTCCCACTTCATGGCTTTCTGAGGAATTTTGACTACCTCAGCTTAACCCTGAATTTTAGAGTAATATAAATTCTGCTGATTGTGATTGGTTGACATGAAACACATTGGATCAGATTGATAAACAAGTTCCTGTTGGCCACTTTATGTATCTGAATACATTTTTTCAACTCTATAAGAACCTGAGATCAACTATAAGTCTAGGTTGTCATGTGAGTGGATACAGGATACAGTCATTTCCTACATTATGGAAGAAGGGAAAGAGAGAGAAAAGACAAGCTCATGGACAAAAGAACTCATACATCAACAGAAGTAATCTAACATATTCACAATAAGACAAATTCAGCCTGGTACAATGCTGAAGGAACATTACAAGCCCTCAAGAAAGTATGATATCCTGGATATAGAACTGAGCCCTAAATAAGAAACAAGTAGAACCAAGAGACACAACAGGCTCTATAAAAAGAAGGATCATAAACTGATGACTTATATCAAGCCTCTTAACACAACTTCTTCTCCAGTATAGTCACCTAGGCTGCTAGTGGCATTCACTAATTTTACTTTTGGTAAAAGTATTAGTTAAAAATGACTGTCAGATTGAAAGATCCCCTAAAGACTTAGCCTAACTTTAGAAGAGTTGTGCTTTCTTAAATAAGTAGCTTATATATGAAGCTAACATTATTTCTAGGACTAGGTCATCAACCCATTATAGTTTTAAGGTTTCTTCTAACCATAGGTCCTACCCAATCTTTGGATGAGTAATCCCCTAGGCAGAGTACCAGATGAGATAACATCAGCAAAGCTGACATCTAAAACCATACCTCTTTCCAGTCAGAAGCAGAACATTCCCCCCCTTCCTTTTAAAAATAAAAAGATACAGCATTTCAGTGGATAATTTGTAGGTGTTGAATTCTCTTTGATATTAATCATAGTAGATAATCAGTAATAGAAAAAACTTTGATCCTTGCACAACAGCACCTATTATATTTCTTTCAATATTTCTTGCACTAGCCAAAAGGTAGCCTTAGACTAGTCTTCTCTCCCTTGATGAAATAACAAAAAGCAATTTAATAGACTGTTTGATTTTAGGTAATTTATTAGCTCTTATAATACTTATGATACTTTTAATTGTAATTTTGAATGTCTTTATTAATATTAATAAATACACTAAGCTGGCATTTAAAAAAAAAAAAAAAAATCTCTCTTTAATAAACCTTTTAATTAAATCAAATTATTCAAAGCCTCTTTCAACATATTTGTATAACCTCTACTACCCTTGAATTACCAACTTTATTATATCATGACCAAGGTATTCTTTCTCAACTTAAAGTGAATTATTATTATAGTTGTCCCATCTATCTATCTGATTTGGAGATTATTGAATAGGTTGATACTGTCTTATGATGAGATGACTTTAGCACTAAAACCAGTTGAAGTGTCTTGTGATCTTTAATTATTCTATAATCAGATGGAATCTTTATTACAGATGGTAGTGATCATTATTATGAAACAGATGGGATCTTTTTGTACTATCTAGGCTTAGGTAATACTATCTCACAATAATATTGAACTCAGAAATAGTACTTGATGACCTGGGAGCGTTATCATTGTGCTATTGATCCACAGGTCAATAATTTATAAATATAAATGATTTTTTTCATAAATTTTATAAATTTTTGTTAAATAATAGATAAATAGTTATCAAATTTTTAATAAATAGTCAATAAAATTTTAATGAATAGTTTTAATAAAAAGTTAATGAATTTTTTATGAATAGTTGACAAATTTTGATTATCACTTTATTGCCAAATAGTATTATAATGAGTAATAGTAATCAAAAAGAATTGAACAACATTTTTATTATTAAATTTAATTAAATTCAATAATAATTCAGCTGCTGAATAATATAATTTTGATTAGTGTAAAGTATAAAAAAAAAAAAAGTTGGATTTTATAATATTTATAATAAATAAAATTTAATATCACATTTTTTCTGCTCATACTTTGACTATACACAAAAAAGATGTTCGCAAGAAGTTTTAATACTTCTATATTAATAAAGTCTTATTACTTTCTTTAAATCAACTTAAAGAATTCTTTTCAAAACTTTCTCATTTCCCTTTTATCTTATTTACAATCTTCTTTGAACAAACTAAACTCTTATGATTTGCAAAGTTTAGTTTTTATCTTTACTATCAATGACAAAAAAGTTTCAAAGAAAAAAGGACCAACAGTATAGTATCTGCTACTTTTTAGCTATGGTAAAGAAACAATGAAGGTTCTATTTCAATTAAAAGACTCATCTCTCACCCTTTGACTGGCATTGTGACCTCTAAGAGCTACTTTTTTCATAGCATTCTGAAGAATTTTGTCTACTCCAGCTTGATTCTAAAATTTTAGGTAGTATAGATTTCACTGATTCTGATTGGCTAATATGAAATATATTGAAAAAAGATTAATAAACAAGCTCCTATTGGCTATCTCATATGTATGCATATATTTCCTCAGTTTCATAAGAACCTGGGATCCATTATAAGTCATATATATTGATATAGGTGAATATAGAACATGCTACTGATATATCATTGGATATAAGAAAGAGTCCATCTGATTATGGCAAAGGTCACAAGAACTCAATTTACCTTTTTTCAAGTTAGAGTCACCTATATTCTGATTGTATGTTAGATAGGTTCTTAACCTCTACTGCTTGGAAAAGTCTAAACTAGAAAAAGCAGAAAGCTATCAAAAATACTCAGTGATAAAGCTTATGTGCAAAGCAAACTAGGAAATTTTTATTCTATTTTCAAAAAATCTCAAGCTGGAAGACTGGAAGGCTAACATTACTTCACCAATTAAAACTCGAGTCCAAAAATTTCAGCAGTGACATGTAAACTAGCTGGATAATCTGAGAGATCCTTATTGATTGCTAATATCAATGGCTATTAGCAGGGTATGTCTATCACAAGTAAAAATAGGTCCCTAAAGGAGGAGGCAGGAACAAAAATCAAATTTTCCTTACTAGGAAACATTAAAATTTTTAAATTAATAACAATAAAAAACTATTCACGATTGTTCTCTATTATGCAAATTATTGATTCATAGTATTTTCTAATTTTTGTCCCTATTAAAGTGAAGAGCTATGAATTTTGTCCCTCAAAAAGAGACATAAGTAATCTGCGAAATTTTATATATTAAATACTTTAGGCACCTATCATTAATTATAAGGTTAGGTATTATTCTTCTTATAAGAAATTAAATCTGAAATAAGAGGCACAAATAGATAAGTATATCCATATTTAGATAGAAATGGATTTGATTGATGATATACTGAAAGACTTTCAAGTCATATATGTGGACACTAATATACTATCTGGACCTTTCTAATTACTCTTTCGCTACAAGCCTTAAAACTATAAAGTCTCACTTTCAGCCTTCAACTTATCTCCGTAAAGACTTAGTAGAAGTTTCTCTCTTCAGACCTTCCTACAGAAGAATTTAGACAAGACATGCATATGTCAATAAACAAGACTGATACTTACTCAAAGTGACATATAATCATTTAATTTTCTTTTTATTTTATTTTATTTTTATTTTTATAATATCAATATATTCTAGGGATGCTAGTTTTTCTTTTATAAAAATAAAGGGCAATAAGCCTTGATATAGCTTTAGAAATAGCTTTAGCTTATT
Organism: Acaulospora colombiana; assembly: GCA_910592055.1. NCBI lineage: Eukaryota > Fungi > Glomeromycota > Glomeromycetes > Diversisporales > Acaulosporaceae > Acaulospora > Acaulospora colombiana. The sequence goes on along the minus strand of CAJVPT010001948.1, from coordinate 12,176 downwards.
GTTATCTTTATTGTCCCCAAATATATATCCTTATACTCATACTTTGCATAATGTATATATGTAATTTGGAAAACAATAAAGTTAGGTATGAGTCTATCAAAAAAAATAAATAAATAAATAAATAAAATTTAAAATATTTGGATTTTGATTTTATTAAAACTTAAAAAAAACAATTTATGATATAATTTATCTTTTAAAAACTTTTTGCTAATTTTTTAATTATGCACAAAAAATATTTATAAAGAGTTTTATATTTTTATATTAATAAAATCTTAATACTTTTCTTAAAACAATTTGAAAAATAATTTTAAAAGTTTATTTTACTTTCCTTTCTTATTTATAATTTTTTTTAACCAAAAATTTAATTTTCAATAATTAAGAAAAATCAAAAATATTTTTTTACTTATACAAAAAAGTTATAAAAAAAAAATCAATAGTATAATATTAAAAAATTATTTTCTAAAACAAAGATATTTATAAAGATTTTATATATTAAATAATGAGTAAACAAAAATTCAAATTTTAAAAACTTTCTTATCTGTTATTTTATTTTTCCATAATTATATATTTTTTAATTTTTTTGGAAATTTTTATTTATTTTAGTTTAATTCAGAATTTTTAAATAATATAAATATATATAACTTTTATTAAAAATAATTAGTTAATATAAAACATATTAGTAAAAAAAACTCTTTCCCACAAATCCCTCAGATCCTTAGAAATTTTCTTTTTAGGTAATATACCCAAGGAAAGAAACAACACATATAACTCAAGACACATACTCTCTTACAATATCAATACACAGTAAATATCTCATTACAGAAAACAATATTTTGTGTATAGCTCTAATCTAGTAATTATTGAGGAAAACATAACATAAAACATAATCTTGACTATATTCTCTTTGTTAAAGAGAAGAAAATAGATCAATATAAACTAATTCACAATCAGAAAAAGAGAGTCAATATCAATTTCACAAAGTTTGCAGCCAGGCCAGTGCAAGTTGACACCTTTCTTGACACTACAGAGAATTCTAAAACAAATAGATTTGCTTGATAAATCAAGCAAATCTTAAATTCTTCAAGATCCAGAAGAACATCAAAGCTCCTCAAGGTCTAAACAGCCTAATGTATATATCCCATTTCTATATATACCAAAACACATCACCAGAATAGTATAAATATATACATATATATAAAGCTGTTGTCAAAATAAGTTTGATAAAAGTCCATTACAACAGTACAACAAGTGCGAGTTAAATTGGTAAGATCATCAAACACAACTATAGTATGGGACACCTAAAGATTAAACAGTTCAAAATTTTGTTCTACAGATTACTTATCAATCACATGACATTTGTTCAATAAAATTCTTTAAAATAATAATGCAAATTTCACTTTATTTTGAAAATTATAATACTTTCATCTGCAATATTTCAAACTCCAGGTCAAAATTATCTCTGTGTAAGAACAAAACTTTAATATTGAACTTGGAATTAATGTTGCAGATTGAACAGCACATACTTACTTATATAATGCATTTAAGAAAATTGATCAAACTAATTTGTTCTTAATTCCTCCTCCCATGCATGTTTGGGGATTCTTCTGTGTGATTTATATTTTCTTGCAGCATATTCTACTAATTTACCTGTAACTCCGTATCTATACAAATCTATGTATTGCCATATTTTTCGTGAAAATCTACGAATAGTTATTAAATTAACAGAATCGAGAGCACGAGATACTGTTTCTTATAATCCACTCCATTGTAATTATAATTATTTCATACAAATTGTTTGACTGCTCCCCAATACCATTCAATAAAATTTAATTTGCAGTGAAATTTTGGAAAAAATATACAGACGTGACCTGAATCTTCAATCATTTCAACCAATGCTGATCTTTGAGCCAAAAAGTCCAGTTGAAGAGATATAATCTTTCTTCCGCAACAATCTACATGTAAAGGATCAGTATTCCCATCTTGACATAATCTACATTCACCTACCATATTTTTTCTCCACAATCCTCTTTCACTCAAAATCTGCTTTATACCTTTTGATCGACTGTCAGGAAAATTTATACTTTATCTTTCATTATTTGGACTTCAAAAAGTATCCCACATTTTTTATGCATTTTCACTAGGTCCAATATTCATTCTCTTCACAACTAATGCATTAGCTGCAAATACAGAATGATTTGAACTATTATCAAATGAAAATACTGCAATGCAATTTGAGAATAAAATCTCAAATATAGAAATGGCTTTATATTTGACTTGCTCGATAAGGTGTGTGATGTCCAGTATCCTTCTTCATTTGCTCCTGGTTTTAAATATACTCAAGTCTCTTCTGGAACATCGGGATAACTCTCAATATGTTCAGCAGTAAGTTTAAGTCTTTCACAAGCTTCAGTTAAAAATTTACTCACCATGATTGATTTTCCGTTACCTTTTTTGCGTAATGGCAACTCACCTGATTTAGCTTATGTTTCATGTGTTCTGTCATTTGAATAGAAAATATATTCATTGTGAATGATTAATATATACTTCTTTTTTCCAAAATTTAATATAGGTGCAATTCTATTTATATCTTCTCTTTCATACGTCACCATATATTTTTTGAACTTGGCCATTTTTGATAAAAATAGTTGCCGATATTCAACAACATCTTCTCTCTCATGGCCATCATAATATATGCCTTGTTTGTATTGTAGATAATAATATCTAAGAATACTTAACCATCGACGTATTGTCTTTGTGCTAATCATCTTGTTAGTCCCTATTTCTGGTAATAGTGATTCTTGAACAAATTCTTTGAATTGATGCGGTGTTGTATGGCTGCCGTTTATGCAAATCCACGTATAACATCTTTCTACTATATCTTTATCATCAATTATTCTACTAAGTTTTTGATATTTTCCTTAACACGATATAGGCAACGTATAATTGTTGTGCCAATACTTTGCCATCTCTTGAACCCAGATAGCTGTCCACTTATGCTTACTGTTATACATCATCTTTATCACTTCCATACTTGCCTTCATTTTTTTTTCACCTTTTAGTAAGCACATTAAGTACTCAAATATAATTCGCTTCTTAATATACTTTTGTATTGACATTCTGTTGAAATTTTCCTCTAAATCTTTTTCTAAACTTATAATATTATTCTCCGATGGCAATGCAAACTCCTCATCTGACAAAACATTTTGTATTGATTCAATTTGTTGATTATTTTCTGCAGCTGTTTGGTTAAAAAACCTCTCTAATTTCGAATTTCCCTTTGCACCTACTGTCCATGAACTACTCGACCTCCATTTATCATAATATGTCGATTTTGGTAAGTTCCCTATGTTATAAAGACCATGTTTACTTTTCTCTAAACTTGCATCCACTTTTCACTTCAACCAAAGATTATCCTTTGAAAGCCTGTCCCGAATATCTTGTTCTGTTGCTGAATAAACATCACTTCCCCAATCACTTATCTCATTGTTTTCCTAAAAATTTTCACCTGATGAATCATCACTCAATCCTGTCTCCATTAATTCAAATGTGCTTGATTCTGTATCCATCAGGTTGAGTTCATTTTCTTTAATAAATTTGCTTCTCTTATCTCGAGACACTTGTTTATGTATGGCTTTTCTTTTATTTGATTGAGGCATATTAAAACAATAAAGAATATTATAAGAACAATAATGCTGAACTTTCACTTTATTGGATAATGGAATGTTACACAAATAAGTTGCACAAACTGGACATCTGAAATTTTCATTTTTTCCTTAAGAAACTTAAAAAAAACTTAAGAAAACTGTTGCTTTTCAAATACCTAAAACTCAAAATTTTTTTAATTAATTAAAAATTCTAAACTGTAACTTTTATTCTACTTTGTCAGCTCTATCATTTTTACAGATTAGTTTTTGTCTAAACCCTCCAATATAAAAGCCCTAGGGTTTTAAAAGTTGTGTATTTTATTTCGGGCTTTAGGTGTCCCACACCATATCACAACAGAAAGTGATCAGCATAAACAGAGTATCAGGGACCTGTAAAAATACAACAAAGTCAATGTAAACAGATAAACAACCTAAGCAAAAATGATAAATGATACATGCCTAATCAAAACAAGATTAAGACATATACAAAAACAAGTTATAGTTAAAACAACAAGCATTACATGTAAAAGTTGTTAACAATTACTAAAATAATACTAAGGATACATATTAATCTACTAATGTGACTATTCATAATACAATACAACAATATGACAATAATATCAATCCACACATATATTCTATCATAAATAAAACAAAGCAAATACTTTAAATAGTAAACAATATAGAAGATTATATTATTGACACACTAGTCTAATTGGCAAAAAAAGCATGATGAAATAGGCAGACTATGGGTTACACAACAAATTGCTAAACAAAAATGTATGACCAATCACAACAGCATAATGACAGATGCTCCAGAAACATGTACCATACTGGACAGCATTATTGCCAAAATCCTAGGAATAGATAATACAACATTCCACAAGGAACAAAATCTTATACAATATATTACCTTTTTTTGGCATGAAGAAAAGGAAAAGAAAGAGGATCTATTTCAACCCTATATAGAAGATAGATACTTGAACATAATTAAAGAAAAGTTGACAAAAACATCACCTATTCCAATGGAAATCACTACTAATATAGAAAATGGATCAATATCAGATAATGAAATAACAATGGTGAAAGAATAAGAACAGGAGGAAATAGAAGTAGAAACTCTCAAAAGCAAAATTCAAGACCATAATATAAGCGAGTGCAGCTCTTACACTACAAGAAACAGGCAAGCAACTTCAATACTAAACCCTTATTTCATAAACAAAAAGAATTAATACAAAGTAGGAACAATGACTACCAATATTCCAGGAGACAATGAAGAAGAAACCAAGGTATATTTGAGTAGTATATTAAAATTGCCATGAAACAAGTATAACCTTTTCACAAAGAATTTATCAATGGAAATGAATGGTTGGATTTCTATCTGAAGAAAGAAGAAGATCTTCTCAAATGTTTAGAAGAGACAAATAAAAAGAAAGAAGCTTTCAATCTACAACAACTCGAAAACAAGAATATCAACTTAATATAAAATATAAAAATATTAAACAAGAAGATCTTTCAATCAAGAAAAAAGAAAGAAAAAGAGAATATATGGCATGTTAGCCTAATATATATAGCACACAAAACTTCACAACACCTTATAAAAGAATATCTCAAAAGGTATGGTAAGGTACAAAATATATATATCTATAAGGTTAAAACAAAAACAAGAGTTAAGGCTTATATCAAGTAACATAGTACCTCAAGACAAACCCAGAAACATTATGGATAACCCTCTTAGGAATAGAAACTACTAGAGCCATCTTCTTCAAAAAAGAACTGACAGACAGAGAGATTAATGATATTCTAATAAAAAGAAATAAAAACTCTGCAAGATTACTAGGCACAAACAAGTTCTATTCAAGTTTGGTAGCCAGGGTGCTCAATGGTACAGCAGCGAAAGCATGTTACACCCCAAGAAAGCTCTTTACACTAAAGAAATAAAACTTTACAGTCGTATTCTTTGCATCAAGAGAGGTCCTCAATAAAACCTGTAAAAAACATATTTTCTTACAAGGGCTACACATATCATGGAGTGTAAAAAATACAATAACAGAAAATGAAAAGATCTATGATACTAAAAGAAAAAGAGCCAAAGCACATAATATAAAAATTGAAATAGACAATAAGGCACCTATAGACTCATTATATGACAACAAATCAATTAGTTTCTTCTCCTCTTATAGTAAGAATTATCAATCTCCAAGAAGGCAATACCAAAGAGATCTATCTTCAAGAGATCAAAGAAGATTCTATAAAACTCAAATTGATAGAAAAAGACAAAGAAATAATGAAAGACTTAAAAACCCAATCACAGAAAGTAATTGAGAACCTATTGGCAACTCAAGGCCTAGTCAGTACAGTAGTTTTGACAAGTACATGTCAAATACAAAAACAGAAAATGAAGAAAATCCACTATACCATATCTAAACAACTTAGAAAAGTTAAGTAATAAAATAGCTATACTAGAGGATAGAACAGCTCCTAATAGACAAATAAAATATAGTAGAAGAGGGGCAGATTATTCCTAAAAAGATGCATCAGTTGTTCAAAATGATAAGAGAAAAAACAAGTCTGGTTTATCCCCAGTAGAAATTTCAAAGAAGAGCAAACACCAATAAAAAGAGCATAACAATGTATAATTAAATAATTTAGATCTAGAAAAATTCTTACAAAATGAAAAAACTGATTTTTTGAATAAAAAAGAAAAAGAAAAAGAAAAGCAAAGTAACAACAGAGAGGAGAAAAATAACATTGAAAAAAGAGTAATAAGAATAGGTACACATAATATAAGAGATATTACTGACATAACTAATCAATATAGTCTTATAGAATATGTAAGTGAGCAAGGCATAGGGATAATAGGATTGTGTGAGACCAAGCTAATGCACAATAATGAAAAATGGGTTTTTAGTAATTAGAAAGAATATAAACACTTCTATAGTACTAACAAAAATATCACATATGGTGCAGAAGTAAGTCTACTAATAAGAAAATATTTCGCAAAACAAGTAGTATCAGTAAAGAAGGCAGATGGTTATATAATCACCATTAATATGTTAACAAATAAGAACAAAATCTGTATTATACAGATTTATATCTCATTAGATAGACATAGATGCAAGAAAGTATAAGACAATTTAATAAGTTATATTAGAGAAAAACATGGGCAGGACTTTCATACATTTTAATGGGTGACTTTAATGCAACATACAACCCATCAGAGAATAGAGCATCCTTATCCAGGGCATGTTTTAGACCCTCATGGTGACCTGAAATTCCTCTATTTAACTTTCTTGATGAATGGGATTTTTTAGATATACAGGTAATATGAAAGGGAAAAATAAAATCCCTACAAGGCAAGATACCATAAACAGTAGCAAAATAGATTTCATCTGGATGTCACAGAGCTTGGCAAAATACACAATCCTATGATTCAACAATCAAGACATAAAAGAAACTATTGAAAGTGATCATACTATACTTTTGGTAACTCTACATGATAATAATTTATTCATAAAAAACAAGACCATTAAACACTGCACAATATCCAAAATATAAAATATTGATCTAAAAGAAACATTCTTTAAACAATGACAAGCCTTTTGTGAAAACCTGAACCATAAACTCAAAACTTCCTTGGAGCCTACCTATGCTTAATAAGGAACCTGATGAAAATAAAAGAGAACTATTAGTAAATAAAATCTGGAAAACCTTCGAAGATCTAATTTGTAGAGTAGCTTTTAACAAATTAGAAACCAAAAAACTGGTATCAAATAAGGAGAAATGATACAAATACAGTCCAAAATTTATGCGATACAGAAAAGCTCTTCAATTAAAAACAGTCTTTAAGAAAGTAGAGACATCAAAAGAAATAACAAAGATGTAAGAGCTCAGTGTGACTATTGAAAAATATAATGCTATCCATGATCTATATCATCAGATAGAAAACTACTGCATCTAATACAGCATCTCCAATATTCCCTGGATACCTTTGAAAAAAGATATTTAAGATGCAATAGAAGGGCTCAAGTTTATAAGTCAAAACTTAGAAGCCAAAAAAGTAATAGAGGAGATCAAATCAGCTTTAGAACTAATATGGGATGATTTCAAACACAATCAAAAAAAGATGATAAACTCACTAATAAATAAATAAAGAAGCAAAATAGTACTTAACTAAATCAAAGTCAAGCAAGATGGTATGGAATATATAATGACAAACAAAAAAGAAATTGAAAAAGAAATAAGAAGATACCATCAAGAGGCCTTCAAAAAGTAAAATGTCAACTTTGCCAATCTTATTAAAGAGTGGAAAAAGGAATATTATCCCAAGCAGTACATCCAAGATGTATGGTATAACAATCTTCTAGAACCAATCACATATGAAGAATTGAAAGAAACTCTTCATATGTTTCCAAATAACAAAGCCTCAGAAAAATCCCAAATTAGTTATAAAATACTAAAGAAATTGAGTCAAAAAGGAAAAAAATACTTGCAAAAGATGCTAAATACCTTCTTAAGATGGGAAGTTACACCTGTATGTTAAAAACAAAGTCACATATACCCAATAGCTAAATCAATATTATGGGAGTGTGAACTAACAAATACAAGACTAATCATACTACTGGAAGTTATCAGAAAGTGCTTTATCAAAATTCTAACCACCAGAATAAAAAATATTTGCAAGATTAATAACATTCTTAAGGGTCCTAACTATGCAAGATTGCCAGGAGAGAGCACAGCAAAATCCATTCAAATTTTTAATAATATCTGTGAAGATGCAAGAGAAAATAAAAAAGAGTTATAGATACTCTTTCAAAACACAGCCAAGGCATATGATACTATTAGCCTGAAAATACTAATCAAAGCAATGGAAAGGAACAAAATGCCCAAAGGTTGTATTAAGATCATAATGATTTTGTTTCAAAATAGGGAGCTCAAAGTAATATTTGAGAATGACCTCACAGAACAAATAAGGATAGGAAATGGAATAGATCAAGGAGAAACCATTACACCACTGATGTGAAGAATTTTCTATGATCCTTTGCTATGCAAAATCCAAGAAGACATAGAACAGGGATATAAAATAGAAGTCTCATGGAATCCTGATCTAAATAATACTATCACTAAAAAGTTAGAATCAAGACATGCAGCCATAGCTTTCATGGAGATATCACATAGATAGCAAGGTTCAAAAAATATATGGAAAAGATCCTAGAAATAGCAAGGATCTTTTACAAAGCAAATGACTCTCAAATCAATAGCAACAAGTCAGTTTTGATTACTATTAATAATCCTAACCACTATCTAAAAGAAGCTCATACAGGAATCAACAAAGAAATGATTAGAGAGTTAGATAGAAGAGAGCAAGCAAGATTTCTGGGAATATGGATAGGCAATCAGAAAATTGCAATCGAACTTAAAAAAAGGATCTTAAAAGAAATCAATACTGTTACAAGAGTTCTTAAAAACAAGAAATTGACTGATAAGTAAACCCTTTATATACTAATAAAGTATTTATTCCAAGAATGGAGTTTAGAATGTAGTATAGTATATTGTCCTGGAAATATCAATAACTTGATGGCAGCATATTGTAAGCTCTTCAAAAATAAAGCAACCTTATATAGATTCATCCTCAATAGTGTGATTCACCATCTGAAGATATATAATCTTAAAAGTATATGGATGCTTCAAAAAAAAAGTCAAATAACTAGACTTTGTAATAGAATAAATGATCAGGATCCAATAAGGCTTACTATAATTATCAGTTGAAACAAGTGTATAGTAAGCACTGGGAGCTTCACAATCTTCTTTCATATGAATTTCTAGATCATCTCAATAATAAAAGAAATTTCACATTGCAAGTTCTAAAGTTAACTAAAAACTTGAGACTAATATTCCAGAGCTAAAAGTGAAATAATATTTTTGAATGGACTAAAGGCAATAGTCTAATTCAAGAACACGCAACAATAGAAGAATATGGAAAGACAATACCATCTTTGTAAAATAACAGGTTAATGTATATAGACCAGCTGCTAAACCAAAACCCCACAAAGTTCAAAAAGTGGAGAATAATTCAACTAATCTAGCACACTAGCAAAGGCCTATTCCAGGATGGTATGATATCCTACAAAGAACCATAACCAAAAAAAGTATAGAAGACCTCACAATACTTTAGAAAAAAAAATGGAAAGAAAAGAAGCTACCAAAATGCACTAAACCTGAACCTGGTAGAGATAAACGAAAGAAAACCTGGATAGTTGCCCAGAAAGAGAATCAACAAATAGTATAAGAAAAACTAATTCAAGAGAATAGCCAAGGTACTGTAATAATTTATTATTTAAACTATCAGGAAACAAAAGATGATCTAGAAACAGTTCTTATTAAATATATAGGATACTCACTAAACAATAGAAATGGAAATGAATCTAACATAAAAATAGAATCAGATTTGATCTATACTATATCATTCTTAAACCATCAAAAAAATACTAGGTGAGCACAATCACTAAAAGTTCCTTGTTTCCTATTGGAACTAGATGGTATAATTATTAAAAGTATAGTCCCAAAAACCCAAGATTTGACAAATAACTAAATTGAAAAATAGAACAAGTATTAATAGAAGATTGGAAACAAAAATTCTCAAAGACAATGTTAAGCAAGAAGTATATCAAGACCACCTACTTGAAATTTTCCAATGCAATCAAGAATTACAGGAGAAGCTGACTTTTTACTCCGATAGATCCTTAATTGACTCTGGAAATAAGAATACAAAAATGTATGCAGCATGGATACAAACAGAAGGAGCTGGAAAAGAAAGTAAATTTCAAACAGAAGTCAAAAACTGGTCCTTGTTCATAAGGACAGAACTGATGATACTGGTTACAATAACTTTAGTAGCTTTGATAGATAGTACTGTTGAGATCTCACAGATAGTCAAGTCTGCATCTCTAAATAGAAAAAGCTATAGAAAGAAGATCGAAGATGATACATAAAAGATGGCTAAAAGAAAAGAATTAATCATTATAGGCACGAATGCTAGATCTTGTAAAGAAAAAGCATATCCAACTAACTTTGATCAAGGTTAAAGCCCACTCTAATGATTCATGAAATGAAAAAGTAGACCGACTGGCTAAAGAAGCATTAAAGCTATTAGCAATAGAATGGAAGAGTCTCAAATCAAGCAAGATACCCATAGAAGCTATGTGGCAAGAAGAAGTGGTAGACAGTCCAATACGACAGTTCATCAAATAAACTAATAAAAGATTAATGGCTTTATTATATATACAGCAATACAGAACAGAGACAAAATGACATTACCAAGTTTACAAGCATCAAATCTACTCATGAAATCTGATATGGGATAGGTTAAAGTATAGAAATATATAGAATACCTTCTTCAAAAGCTTACAGAGAAAAAGTTTTTTGATTAAATTGATCAATGATGAACTACCTACCTTAAGCAAGTTAGTAATAAGAAGACCAAACCTATATAAGCAAGCAAGATATATAGCATGCAATCAGTATCAAGAGACAATAGAACACTTATTAGAATGCTCTGGTTATAAGATTGAGATTCTAGCAGTATGGCAAAAAGGATTTGAGACTTTTCTTAAAGAATTTGACAAGTTGTATCAAGAACATAAGCGGGAAGCAGATGAAAAAATGGTACAACTAGCAGTCAACAATAAAAGAGAAAAAGATAAATTAGATAAATGTGCCTCCAGACTAATAGAATTAGTCTTACAAACCAGTTCAAGCACTCTTAACTTTTGCATAGAATTAATAGAAGATGATGCAATTAAAGAAGCTGTTAACCTAAATTGTTATAGAAAGAAGCTGGGAACAATAGCAAAAAAATGGATTCTAAAAGTACAAAAGAAGGTTTGCAACCAGATTCAAAAACAAGTCTGGAATGTGACATGTGAAAAGATTATTGAATGGAAACAAGAACAAAGAATTGATAGAAGAGCAAAATATAAGAAGGCCCAGGAAGAAAGAAGACAAGACTCACAAGATAATTCTAATTTCAAAAGCACAAGGCAAAGAGAAGAAGTAAAAGAGAGGGAAAAAAAAATCTTGTAGAAATTATAAGAAATGTGATTAAATATGGAATAAAGTGGTTGGGTTTTGATCCTTGTCAGAACATTATACAGTAATTTGCAACAGTAACTTGTGAGCAATGATATTAGAAATTGGAAGGGTTTCTACCCAAACTATTAATGAAGCAATAAATCACTTCCGAAGTTGCACTTAGAGTTTAGATAAATATAAGACTTTGATGAGGGAGTTAGTTAGAGATTTAACTTTATCGACACATATATAATGTATAGTTTACAATTGTTTAATAAAGTATATATAACTAGCCTGACAGAGGGTTAAATATATATATATATATATATATATATAAATATAACATATTAATATTAAAAATCACTTGAAAAATGTAAAAAAAAAGAAAAACTCTTTCTGCTGATCCTCTGACTACACACAAAAAAGATGTTCGCAAGAAGTTTTATACTTCTTTGCTAATAA
>CAJVPT010001947.1:0-19257 GCA_910592055.1 Acaulospora colombiana | reverse complement strand
TGGCATGGTTTATTTCTCTCTCTTGCATCTTCTAGTACCTGATTTATGATTGTTATTGGTTCGCACGTGCTGTTTCCAGGGAGAGCAGCCCAGTTGTTTTCAGATAGGATTGGGTGGGTACTGAGGACCTTTGTCAGTCTGTTATTGATGATTTTTGTAAATATCTTTTTGATGGATTCGAGGAGGGTGATTGGTTTTGTGATGTTGATATTGTGGTGCCACTCTTTGGATTTAGGGATTGGGTAGATGGTACCTTGTTTCCATTTTTTCGGTAGTTTTTCGCTGTCTGGTATATTATTAAACATGGTTGTCAAGTATTCGATTGTTGATGTATTGATGTGTTTGAATGCAATGTATGGGATGCTTGATGGCCCAGGGGCTGATTTGTTGCTGGTGCTAGCGATTACTTCTTTAACTTCTGCTACAGTGATGGGTATTGTTGTATTTTTGTACTATTCAGATTTGATCTCACTATTGGGTTAGTATGCTTGTTGCCACATTATACCTTTGTGTTCATATGTGTGTCTGTGCTATATCCATGTCCGAAAGTCTTCTCTGACTTGTTCTTTTATCTCCATTGGATTATGTATGAGTATTTTTTCAGATCCGACTTCTTTGATCAGCTTGGTTGTGACTATACTTCTCTTGGGGTTGTCTAGAACTGATCTGATCATCCGTTTTTTGTCTGTGTCATACCATTGGTTTCTTCTTTTGCATGCAATTATGATATTGTCTCTATTTTTTTCTCTTATTTCTGTCTTTCTTGCGACCTTTTCTGCCTTGATAAGGGTATCTATTTCTTCGATGGCTTCTTCTTTTGTACTGTCTGGTGACCATGCTTGTATAGGAACTTTGTCCTTGATGGCGTTGTATAGTATTTTCATTTTTTCTGTGTCAGTTTTTTGTTAGGGCTTGTATTGTAGAAGGATTTGTTTGCGGTATTGATTCAGTTGCATGAGGAGGATGGGTCTTGTGGTGCTCTGCCACTTGGGTCTGTTTCTCTGTTTTTTGTAGTATCTTGGAATGTGTTTTTTGGCTGCATTGAAGATAGTTTGTCTGAGTTTGTTCCATTGCTTGTCTACGTCTATTTGGTTGTTTTCAGTATTGTCTACTATGTGTGTTATGTTCATGTCTATGTCACCTGCGAAGGATTCCCATTGTTCATGTGTAGTCTGATCCCATAGTAGTCTAGAGTTTGAGTTTGGGTGTCGTTGGCATTTGCTTCTTGTTTCTATTTGCCAGCTCTCAATAAGTGTGATCTGTGCACAGTGGTCTGTTGATATGTCTAACTGATCAGAGATGTAAGCGTCTATTGTGCACCATGTTGGGCAAGAGCTGGTCCAGATCATATCTATTCTACTTGCTGATATGCTGCAGTGTTCTTTTGGAGGAGCGTGCCATGTGTACTCTCTTCCTTGGGGATTGTGATGTCTATATGAATCGATTATGTCTAGTTCGATGAGTCATTGGCAGAAGCGGTCTGTTCGATCTTTGTATATCTTCCTAGTTGTGCTTATTCAGTCTAGTTTATGGGAGTGGCTGCAGTTGAAGTCACCTCCTATGATAATGTGCCAGTTGTCATGGTTTCGTTGCTTGGTCCACTTGATGATTTGTTTCTGTATTTCTTTCTTGAGTTTACCCATACTCGCAGGTGTGTATGTTCCTATGATTCTGCAGAAATTCTTGTTTGATAATGCAATGTCGATGCATATGGCTCTGAACTAGAACTTTTGCACTTGGATTATTCTATCTGAGAGGGGTTTTTGGATGGCGATGCCCACTCCCACTCCGATGGATTTGTTTCCTGTTCACCATATAACGTGTGTTGATGTTTTTCAGGTTCTAGTCTCCTAATTGGTTCCATTGGTCTCAGTGGAGATGATGATATCCCAGTTGTTGATTTGCCATGTTGTAAACCATGTTTCTCTTTTTAGTTGATCATTAAGGCCCCTACAGTTGAGTGTGACTATGGTTCAGTATGGGAGGTTTGAGTTGCTATTCTTAGTGTTGTGTTATATTTCTAATGTGTAGTATCCGAGCTGTCTTTGTTCTGTGTCATGGGATTTATTTATACTTGTTGACTTGTAGGAGTTCAGTTGACTGTTGTTTGTCACTTGTTCTTGTATTATCATAGTGCGGTGTGTATGGTTATCCTGAAGTATGTGTGAGTTAGGGATGTTCTTGGATTGTTTATCATAGTTGTTTATATTCTGTTGTAGATACGAAGTTTGGTGAGTGGATTCTTCTGGTATGGAAGTGTTGCTTGTCGTATTACCCATATTTAATATTTAGTGAGGGTGAAGTGATTTGTACCTGCTGGGATTATGTTGGTGATTGTGGAAACGAGGGCATTCATTATTCGGTACATATTGCCGATAGATGTGTGTAGCTGTTGTTGTTGTTGTTGTATATCGTTCAAGTCTGATGTATGTTGGATAGTGGATTCACTGTTGTCACGGTTTTGTTCTTGGTCTTCCTCTATCTCTTCTACGTTGTTGTAACAGTATTGTTCTAAGCTGTCAATGCTCTCATCGAGATTATATAGTGCTTTCTTGATAGTTTTGAGTTTATTTTAGATTTCGGCCAGCAAATTTGCTATACCTTGATTTTCGTCATGTTGGTTGTTTGGTGATTGTTGTTGTAAGGTTCTGTTTTTCACTACCGATGCATAAGATTCTGAGATGGCTGTAGTCTTTCTTGGTGGTGGATTCGCTAGTTTTCGAATAGGTGCTGAATTTGCTGATCTGAAGCATTGATACAGTTTCCCAAATTTGTTTGCTTGTTCACGATTGAAGTCTTTCCACTATTCCCTTCTCTCTTTTATAGTGCAATTTACTACTAGGTGTTGTGCACTGTCACAAATGGTGCAGAGCTTGGTGTCAATCGGTTTGCATTCAAAGACTGTTTCTCCTAGTGTGAAAGTTTTGGTGAGTGCTTGCTGGAGTATGTTTTCATCACTGAAACTGAGGACTGCATATTTCCTGGGTTTATATGATAGGAGATGGGAGATGTAGCAGGTTTTGGCCCCTGTTTCTTGATAGATGAGTTTGAGGTCGAAAGTGTTTGTATTGGGTGGGAGATTTGTGAGTTTGAGGGAATGATTGTCCCGGTTTTTCATTTGTTCGAGGTCCCATTCTGCGTCAAAGATTCTTACTGAATGCACTTTGATTAGTGTGCTCCATTGGTCTAGGAGTTTAAGTTTATCTTCTCTATTGGTGAATGTGATTGTCGCAGTTTGCCATATGTTTCTAGTTGTCATTTTTATGTTGTTGATCTGTCCGAATTTGGTAAAAGTTTGTTGTACATCTATGAGTCTTGTGTTTAAGGGGATATCCCAGACTCTTATACTGCATTCCTTATTGAGCCTATATATAGTTTTTTCCATGTATGATAAGCAGAGATTGTCTGTATTTGGAAAGATAAGGTTGCTTGCGTCATCTGCTGCTTGTTGATTTCCGAATATGGTAATGATGTAGTCTTCATCTTCGCGGCATTCGTTTTGAATTAAAAGGAGGCCTTCTGGGGAGTTCAGGGCTTTCGTGATGTGAAGTATCTTTTTGTGAGTTGTTTCACCAGGGATTAGTGAAGCTTTCACTCTGAGCTTGATTTTTTCGTGTCCAAATTTGAGTTTGGGGTTGAAGGGGGACCTGGGTCGTGGTCTTGAATCAGGTTTATACATCGAAGGTCTTCTGTTTTTTCCTTTACTGTTATCAGCAATCTGCCAATCATCTTCTGTTTCTGAGGGTTCCTTATTGAGATCCATGTCAATGTCGAAGTCGTTTAACCTTGCTGTGTGTTGTATCAAGGGGACTATATTGGTGGTTATCTGTTCTATGGCTGCTGCTGTTTGGAGTTGCTCTCGTTCAACTTGCTCACTCTATAAGCTGGGGTTGCTGTTGTTTTTTTCATTGCTGCTTGTTGCTATCGCGGTGCTGTTTGAGTGGTTCTGTTTGGGGGTGGGGACATTATTGACGGGAGAGGGTTGTTCTTTATTTTTGTTGTCACTCTGGATTGTTGTTGTGTGTTTCTTTTCGGGTATCTGTTCCTCTTTTCTTTTGATGAGAGTGGCCTTACCCTTGGATATCTTGTCGATGTTATAGTTTGGCCTGCTAGTGACGTATTGTTGTCTCTTGGATCTCTTCATGTCTTATTTCTCTTTATAGTTTTGTTGCCTGGGTTTGCTGCGCTACAGGTGAACGGAAAAGAGTAGTAATAAAAATAAAATGATTAAATAATTTTAAATATCTATATATATTGTTTGGACTATGTTGTTTGCATATTTAAAATTTCATGTGAATTGCTTTTGTTTTAAAAAAGTTATATGCATTTATATTATATAAATAATATTTCAAAATTTTTTGCACCATACTGTATCTTGATTGGACTGGTACTACTTTTAGGAATGGTTGCTCCATCACCTTTCTCTTACCCTATTTTGATTGCCAGTCTTTTCCTCAATTAAATTTATTTTATTGTTCAATCGCTTAAAATTGTCTAAGATCTGATAAATTGGATCTTGATCACTTTCACTTTCAGGATAGGAACTTTTAGATCTATTACATATTTTTTGTTTATTGCAATAATTAACAGGTTTTTTATTACTATCAGTAGCAAAGCATTTAAGGGTCTCTGTTTTGTTAGCAGTGAGCTTGTTGCCTTAAAGATTGCTTTTTTCTTTTCTTCTATCAAGATATATCCTTTTCTTGATCTCAATTTCTGATTCATTCTCTAGTATTGTATGTCAGTTGAGCCTTATATTGTTTCTGATATCAGTTTGATTCATTTTTATACTATTAGTTTGTTGTTTATTTAACTGTATAAATTTAGCATCAGATTTTTCCACTTCATTGAAATCCTGTCTTTCTTGTGAACACTTTTGTTCTTGATTAAAGTATTCTTTTACACTCCAAGTAAGTTTGTGTCCATGAATACAAATGTAATATTTTAAGGTATTGTTAAGATCTTGTGCTGTTGGGAAGCAAATTATAGTATAGCCTCTTTATTTGAGTGTATGAGGATTTCTAGAAATGTAGCATGCTTTAGCCTTGATATATTTAACTACTTTTGCAATTAATCCAGTAGTAGTATTATGTACTCCATATAGTTGCAAGAATTGTGTATTGTGTTGTTTAATAATTTTATTGATTTCTTTATTATTGGGTTTATTTTGAGAAAAAATGGCTCTAATTGTTTTTACTCTGGTATAGATTATCCATTTTTCTTCAAGTTCAGTATATTGTTTGTGAGAAATAATACATGCCTTGATTCTGCATTGTGACTGGGAGTGGTTGTAAATATGGATGTTTGTTGTTTGTCCATATTGATTGAGGACTGCCTTAATTTCTTGGCGTGAATAATTATGGTCGATATAAATCAAAGTAATCACTATTGTTCCTTATATATTTTCTGAAACACTTTTTATTTGGTGATTAGCTGGGGCTTTACCATTTATCTATTTCTAGGGGTATTATGGTAAAATTGTCTTCCTTCTTTCTATTGATTTTTTCAAGGCATTTTAATATATCAGGTACTGCCATTGATAAATTCTTTTGTAAAGAGGTAAGAGTCTTTTGATAGCTTAATATATTTGGGAAATATGTTATTTTTTCATTTCAGTTTTTCCTAGAAGTCTTGAGGCAAATATACCCATTTTGAAATCTTCATTTTCCTTGATGTAATATGGATTAATGCTGGATATTTTCCCATTTCTTGTTTTATATGTTTGCTGTTCAGCAATATTATCTCCTCTAATTTTTTTATCAATAACTTCCATTTTAATTTTGTCTTCTAATTCTTTGTCTCCTATTTCGACTTTAGTGATGATCGGAATTTCAATTGGTGTGATTACTTGAATTTCTATGGCTATTGCCTTATCAAGTAGGTTGTTAATAGGAAGATCACTTCCAATCATTAATTAATTTGTTGGCAATGATTGTAAGGTGTATTGTGTTTATTATGCCTGTTCTATCATATCCAGGTATTTGTCTTCTAAAAAGGAAGCTAGAAGATCTTTTTTTTTCTTTGTTCTATGGCCCATAAGTAAAGGATATGTTGTCTAAAAACATTGGCTTTGATAAAGGTAGTGTAATCAATATCCAAAATTCCAGCGATAATACTATCAATAATTGAGTATCTAGTTAGATCTGAAACTGGATTCGTGATAGTTTCTTGAGTTGAAGTAATATTCAAGAAGGTTTGTGAGGCCTATAACTTTTTTTATTAATTATATTTGTTCATTAGTTGAACTAAAGTTTCAATGATATGTGCTTCTCTTTTCTTAGCAACCTATAAGAGTTTGTGTTTTCTCATGGACATATTGATCATATAATATGGAGAGTATGTTGCTATATACATGTTAATATGTTTATTAAATACTGTTTTGGATAGTACTAAGTTATGTGATAGTTGTTCCTTGTATATTTGAGTAGTACTTGTTTGTTTGTTTTGTTTATTTGTTCTTGTTTATATAAACAAGATGTTGATCTGTTGATCCACATGTTGTAGGTTTGTTTATTCCTTATTATTATTTTGATAATATAGAAAAACCTTGTTGTTTATTGTAACGTGTTAGTAATATTTATTTCACGTATATATTAATAGTATTATTGATATTGTTGATTAGTCCATAGTAAACACATGGGGTATGGGTTGTTGATAATTGATTTACATAAACATGTAGAGTTATGAGGTTGTTAATAATTGATTTGCATAAACACGTAGAAAGTGTATTAACATTATTTATTTGACATGTTTTTAAGCTTGTTGTGAAAAACATATGTGTCAGTATTTGCAGGACGTAATGTTATTGAAATACTATTGTTATGATATGTATATTTCTTTACTATATAGTCAATTAATTTGGACATCTCTTTAGGTTTTATAAGTATTTGGACTTGAACTGATTTATCGGTTTGAGTTATTGCTTATAAAACTTCTCTTGATGTCTAGAAAGGTATTAACCTGCACTGGCCTGACTAGGAACTTTGTGAGGTTGATATTGGGCTTCCAAGAGCTTATTGTGATTTAATCTTTCTTGTCATTTTTTTCTTTCTAAAAGAAAAAATTTATGTAGTAGAAGTTAGTAATTTTTATAAAACTTACCTCATCTGCACTCTGTAAAGAGTTCTTGAACTTGTTTTTGTAAGTTGTTTAGTTGTAAAAGTGGTTTTTCTTATTTTTTTGACTGGTTTTTCTTTTTCTCAAAAAATTATTAAAAAAGGAAATTTTCTGAAAAATTGAGGATCAGTGGAAAGAGTTTTTTATTATTGTCAATAATATATCAGTTGATGATTTTTGAATTTCTATTGGAGTTTCAAATAACAATTTAACTTTTAATATTAATATTTATATGACTTTAAATATCAATATTTTAAATAATACAATAAATAATTATTTTTTAAGCTATTCAATTATTATAATTAGGATTAAAGATTTATTATCAAATATTATTAAATAAACTAATGCTACTTTTAATACAGTTAATGCAAAAGAAGTTTTCAATAATAGAAAAGATTATAAAAATAAGCAAAGTAAGAAAATAATAATTTTTTATAAAAAATGTGTAATTAATTAAATTTTTTATTTGTATATTTATTTTAGATTATTAATAAAAAATATTATATTAATAAAAGATTATTTAAATAAAATTATAAATATTATTTAGATATAATTTGATATTTTATACTAATTATATTATTTTTATTTTTTATTTTATTATTTTTTATAATATATAACTTTACTTATTTTATTGATTATGTACTTTATATTACATATACTTTTATTTGCAAAGTGATTTTGTAGATTATTTCTATGCTTAGTAAAACAATAAAAAAAATAATATTTTATTTATTGTAACATATTATCCCTTTTTACATACTAATATATCTAGGATCCATTAATATATATTGATATAATATTATAAGTATATATTTGTTCAATTGAGAATAATATTTTTATATATATTTGTAGAAAGTTCAGAGTTTATAGATATCAGGTCCTACTTGAGTTGAAGTTATTTATTACCTTTGCTTTTATTTAATTTATATATAATGCCTTGTGTTTTTTCTTAGATTTGAAGTCTAAAGCATTTATCTGTTCATATATTATAGATTATTAATCGGATATTTTTGATAATATTTTATATTGTTTTAAATACTTTGTTTTAAGATTCCAATTGAATAATTATGCTTATGATTCTATAGTTAATGATTTTTATAAGGAAATTCAAATGATGATTTTTTCTTTTATTATATATAGAATATCTTTCTTGATTCTTGCAGTGGTTTCATAATAAAGTATCATTAAAATTATATTGTTAATTTTGATTTTATAATATATACAGTATATCTAAAAGAATAGATATTATTTTCTATTGTTATATATATAAAATATTGAGCTGATAAGTAAATTTTTGATCTTGATATATATAGTTTGTCCATAGTCATAAGTTACATATTTTATAATTTACTAGTAAATTTCTTTTAATTGTAATTAAAACTATTTATATAAGTAATAATAAACTTAAAAGGGTACAAAAGTCTATAGATTATTTTCAGTCTATATTATTTTTTTATGTAAGTTATATCTTGCTATTTCTTTTGAACTCCTTCTATTAATAGATTAAGTTTATCTATTACATCAGCTTGACTGCTTTGTGAATAATGTTTAATATTTTAGTTATCTTGTTATATAAAAATGAAATTGTTTGTGATATGAGAATATATTATAGTATATAACAGTGTTATTATTGTCTATTTTTAGAGCCATTTTTACTAGTTTATCTACCTGAATAAAAAGTATGTCATGACTTTATTCTTTATTGATTTTATGCTATTACACTGTAAATCATAATAATTAGATAATTGAGTACAAGTTTTAAATGAGTCTGTATTCTGAATTTTTTTTTTGTTTAATGTTTTGATACACTTGTTATTTTCTTAATCAGTTTAATTGAGATGATATTGACTATTGTAATACTTCTATATAGGATGTAGTCAATTGTAATTATAATTACAAATATCTCTACTCTATAGACCAAGAACTGCCCTTTTATTTTCATGTTTGTTACTTTTTCTATAAATACAGATATGTTTAATATATGTAAGTATCATCTGTTGTGATCTGGAAATTGTTTTTTCTTTTAGGATTATGTATATATTTCTGAACTTTCTTGAGTATATGTTAAAGAAGTTTATTACTTTCTATATGTACAGAAGAACAGTTGAAGTAGTATTTATTAGGACTGAGTCAAAACTGTTATTCAATTCTTTGAGTCATCTATAGATGCTATTCAGTGAGACTTGAATTCTTAGTTTGCTTTCAGAATTGTTTGTATGAATTGATTTCAATGTTAATAGTATTGATACAGTGATGGTTTTGTGTTGTGAAGCTCAGAAGCAGTATATACCTTGTCTATTGTGGATGTACTCTTTGAGTTCATAGCCATGGTATTTCTCTATTGAATATACTGTATGTCATTCATAATGTAGTGTCATAGTTTGAGGCTGTTGACCTGGATGCCGATATGCTTATCTAGCATGGTAGTATTGTTTTTAGTTGCAATGTACAATGATATCTCTTGAGATGTAATATTGTTATTGCTTTCTAATGCAGTGAGTTTGATTTAAGTTTCCGGGTTAATTGTATTATACTTATTATTGTTGTTGATGTATCATTGTGTTAAGTTTTTTAGATGTTGGAACCAGTTGAGTTGTTGTTTTTTTTGTTAGTTTTATTGTGTAGTGTGCCGACTTGATGTCATTCCAGGGCCCTAATGCAGTAAGTATTGAGTAGTTGTTTCACCCATATTATATTGTGTGCCCTTAGACATTTTCTTATTGTGTTGTATGTTGGTAATCTGACGATATCTTCAATGTATGTCAGCCTCTTTGTGTGGTCACTTGCTTCTGTTTAGTGATGTTTTGTGCTTGTGCATTGTAGAGAATGTCTTGAATTCATACATTTCTCAAAGATCTTCGCTAATGCTCGAATTCTATTATTAAATTGGAAATTAATTTCTTTAATTATTAAAATATTCACAAAGAATTATGTTCATAATTAAAGTTACGTCCAATGTGACTCATGTACTTTGAGTTCGTTTACGGCGAATTTTCCAACGCATTTATTACACCACTAAGTTCAGTGCAGTGATATTGACAGGATAATCATCAGTATCGCGCTAATTATTATAATTTGTACTACTTGGTACCCAATAAAAATTCGATCTGACTTAAAATGATATTTTCAGAAAAATACTGTTAAAAATGAGAGACTGATCTGTGGGAAGATTATTATATTAGGCCTTGAGTTTATCAATATTTAGTCATCAGTATATAGTGAACATCAACACCGTACGCCCTTGATTCCGACACAAGTGTAAAAAGCACTTCAACCAAATCCTCATTCAGACAATGGTTGCTACAATTACTGTATCTCCATTCCATCATCCAATGTACATCAACAACATTTTTTGAGGAGATAACGATAAAAGTAGTTGTTAATGAACGTATTTAATTGGTACTCAGATAAATCAATTTCGACACATAGTAACGAAAAAAAAGTCTAGACAACCAATTAACTCTGACAGCGCTTTTCGAATCAAATAATTCTCGCTGATTAATGTCTCGCTTCAATTGTCAAATATTTTTAAAGAATTTATTTTTAGGAATTTAAGGTTTGACATTATCGAAAAATATTTAAAATTTAAAACATTCTTTAATTTTATCAGATAAAAATTTTATTGGTTCAAACAACCTGCAATATACCCAATTTTATATTTCTCGAAACCTTATTCTTTACAAAAATCATCGATACCTGTCTTTGATCAAGAAAAGAATTAATTTCATCTATTTTTATGTATATTAATGAGAAAGTAAACAAAGAACAGTAAAAATTGAAAACTCCTTTTCATTTGTTTTTTATACGAATCGACCGTTTATAAATACGTATCATGGTTTTTGGAATGCTATTTTGTTTGACTCGGCGATTCATTTGAAATTAATAAAGGTATTTCTTTTTGTCAACAAATATCTTTGTCTAATTTATTGATTCTTTTTAAATTTAGATGCACAACATGAGCCTTTCAGACGAAAGCCATCCTATTTTGAAAAATAAAAGTATTTCACATTTTCAGAAGATAATAATAATCAGGTGTACAGAGTATAACATGAGAGTTGGTGGGCTAAATGACGTTGTTGCATTTCATAATGCTTGGTCGATGCTTTTAAAAATCCAAACAGTTCTATTGGATACAAAAATTTGATTGAACTGTATAATGCTGGACAGAATAAAACAGATTATGATATCCCCAATTTTGCCCGTCATCTAAAGAATTATCAAAACCCATACGAGAGGCAAGATTTGTTTGATGCGGCAACCGTGATAGACGATTACTGTGAAGATATCAAAAGGAATTCTGGAATTAAAAGAGGGATGTTAACGGGAATAACTCACAATCGTACTCAGATTTGCAAGATCGAACAAATATGTAAAAATTTTGGTCTAAATTGTGATAATGATATTAATACGATGTTAGATAATATATTGTTGCATTCTTTCAAATTCGTATGAATTAAAATATATACAGTAGATGCTGTAAATTATATAAATTTAAATTTTTTAAATAAATATGTCCATACGTATCAGTGACAATATTATTAGCTGTAGTGTCTAATTACGTAATCCTTTACAAGTATTACATACAGTACGTGACTGTATGATGCATAGTGTTGGGGTTCGTGGCAAGTTGGTCACTAAACCTGGGATAAATTGGCATAACAAAGACACACTAAAGGTAGAAAGAGTCATTTAGGTAAATCTTCTTGCTATTTGTTCCTTACGAACAAATTTCACTTTCTTTTTACTAACTTGAATCTGCATGTAATTTGTGTGCATTTTTACATCCTTTTTTATACTTCACTATAGCACTATTCATATATAAAATATCTAATCTGATCACTTATAATGCACTTTTGACTCGACTATCTCGGAATCTAGGATAACTTATTTCGGCCTATAGGATATACATATGATGAACCAGATAAGCCATGGTTTCATGTCGTGACTTTAGTATATAATGCTAGCAAATAAATGTCGCAAAGAAATGAAAGAGTCGAAAATGGAAAATTTTAAAAGTTTCACACTTCACTTTGTATATTCAATGCGCACGTGATGGCGTTGCGCATTGGCAAACATTGTTTCCATTATCATTTATTCGATTGCGATCCATGCAATACCTCGATATGAAATCCCATAATTTTGAGTGATGTCCACGCGAGACCGTGGAACACCGATGCTCATTATTAATATTTTCTGACTGAATAGCCCACGCGAAGGTGCCACGCATATTTATAACACTAGATACGTACATAGTATCGTGGGCTGATCAGCGAGTTTGTCGTTAATTACTCAAGGCCTGCGTAACCTGCTCAAACATACATGCGGGGTATATATCTAAGATTATATATAATTATCAAGCCTTGCGTGCTTTACTATTTCATATCCTTTTCCTTCTTTCCATATCTAACATAATGAAGGATTACATGGTTCTTTGACTATACCAATTATTATATATTTTCCGCGGTTGATTACCTTAGCATACTAATCCTCGTCCTTTTTGTCTATTACTCTTTTTCGCGCATTTCTTTAAAGGGTATGGTGATAGTCTTATCTAATGCTGTTCGCGTAAATGTCATTTTTCGAGATCGCATATCACGTGACCACGTCTAAATTTCGCGAATTTTATACACCCTAATTTTACTTTAAACGAATGATGATTCACACTATATTGATACCTGGTTGTTCCCACACTAGTGTTCAGCACATAATTTCTCAGTATCTCTTGAGAAGGATAGGGTGAATACGAAAAAGTCGGAAAAAAGTAGACGGCAAAGGAGGAACTAATTAACTTGTCCAAGCATTATTATTTCGCATACAGTAGCGCTCACTCCGCTTCATATAATTTGAGCTACTAGTGTATGAATATAAATTTTGTGATTAGCTATAACTAGTTATTATGTTAGTACAATTTTACCAAAGAAATGTTGGAACTGAGTTGAGTGTAATAGATTATGCGTTCATTTCGGGCATAAAAAATTGGATTCACATAAATTCATAAGAATGCAAACATTCTACACTTGCCATAAGTATTGGAATAAGATGGTATAGTTGTTTTCATGATTTAGGGACCTAATGTTATTGGGAAAAGCCTGGAGATCTGTTACAAGGCCGCTAAGTTTAATCATGTAAGGTACTTTTGCTAACTCTGCTACATCATGGAAATATGGATGGTACTTTCTATCACCTAATATTGAATGAACTTTAGGAGTTATTGGGTGTCAATATTTAGATATAATCTTTCGTCGAACTAATCATTTTGAGTTGAATCACGGTGCTCGTATCTTATCCTTCCAATGTTTTTTATTAGGATATGTTTCTTTTCTAACATTTTAACAGTTACCGCCAATGAATTCACTCCGATAGCACTATGAACTATTCATGTCATCTAAATACTCAAATGCTAAAATATCAATAGTTATTCATATTCCTGGCGTCCCTAGCTATAACCAGGGTGATATCCTATATTACAAATGTTGATTAAAATAACTCGAATCAATATGAAATATATTTTTTATTGATAAAAAAAGTCGTACACACTTCTTCCGCCGTCGAATAAACCTCTATAATAGAGTTTTCGCGCCAACCATCTTGACCATTATTCTGTAGATCTAGTCTCTAGCTACCTATTTAGGAGCATCTAAAATTCAAAGAATGAATTCAAAATGGATGGCGAATCGTACAACGAGTATGCTTGTGAAATTATTTTTATCTTTTAAAGATAAAAATTCCGACTTCGCGTTCTTTCAAGTTGCTTTCAAATATTCCATTCTCAATGAAAACGTGACTCTCCTTCTCGCTGTCTATTTCACCAACCCCATGTAGCAGACCAAAAGGGAGCAAGTCCTTAATGGTTATACTAAAATTTGTAATGGGTCCCTTATTACTATTGACCACAATCAACAAAAGAGTATTCTTATTTTCTGAAATCCATCCACCAGCATGTATGTCCAAATTAGAAGAAATGATTATATGAGAAGGCGGCAATTTTGGAGTCGTAAGCATATAATTCGAAAGTTCTTTGATCTTTTTGCTTAAAACGGTAATTTGATCTCTGACAGAGTGTTCAAGAATTAAAGGAAACCTCCAAAACGTGAGCCCCTATCAATAGATGACCGATGTTACAAAAATTAGAATACTCCCCTAAAATGTGGAATCAATTTCTTTAAAAAGGATACCTTATATCCGTATATTATTGAAAGATACCACATGGCTCTGAATTCTTGAGAAGTCGGGGCTCTGTCCCACCAAGAATTTTGATCATAAAATGCTTGGAGAACCATCCACTTCACGATTAATTCACGCCCAATAAGACCCAAATCAGCCATGTATTTCTGAGTTCTTTCAGGGATATCGAGGGAGAATTTTCCAACACAATTGTCACAACCGCATACACCACTATATTCAGTGCAGTGATACGTGTTGATTCCAAAGGGATAAACGTCTAATGTAATATCGTTAACTATTTTCACTAGAAATGTCAATCAATTATTATAGGTAGACGCGCACCGGTACTCAATATATCGACACTATCCGCGTAAAAAGCAGCACTATGTTGGCAGTTTAACACCAGAGAAGTCGGGTGATACGGATCAACACTTTTTATGGCTTCGTGGGCTTCAAAAACGTCAGAAACATTTGTCCATTGTTCGCCGTCGGGCTCATCTGCCTCCAATTGGCATAATTTCAAACTTAGAATGAGTAAGCTGCCCATGAAATTAAAAATTTTAAAGGATAAATAATGAAAAGACTTACTATATACCATGCAATTAAGCTTGAATAATTTTTAAATTGGTTTATTTGATCAATAACCTTTTGAGTATCGGTATAATCGTGTCGAAACGAATATTGTATATAGATCCCGCCTATCATGTCAGCTGCTTGAAACATTTGATGGATGAATGAAATGTTCGGGTATGGAGGGTCGGGGTTAATTATATTGTAATTCAGATCTTTGAGGGTCTGAAGGTTGGCCCGTATATCCCCTACCCTTATGAATATGGTTTAATGATTCCCGAATTCCAAGAAAATTCATGATAAAATTTAAAAAAGATCAACCTTTAGCCAGCCATCCACCAACATCAACATATGGACCGATAGGAAAAATAGTTTCATTTGTTGATGTGAAGATTCCACCGTATAGCCGATCGATCTTGACAGCCCTTGGACCTAATGATAAAATGATATTTTCAGAAAAATATTCTTAAGAGAATTAATAAACGGGAGACCGACCTGCGGGAAGATGATAAAGTTTTGAACTTGTAACATGAACTAATGTGTCATAGAATGAAATCTTAACATCGTACGCCTTCAACTTTGGTACGATCTTTGCAAGCGAAAAAGGTACTTCGACCACATTTTCTTCCACATCGATTCTAGCTTCCACAATTATTTCCGTTCCATCGTCTAATGATGCTTTGACAACAACGCATGAAGTAGTATTGGTCACTGAGACCAATAGTGAGCCAAACGAATCGGTACTCAGATAAGGTTGAGTTCGAAACATGGCGGTGTATCCATTGCTCAGATTCGGCACGAATGGGACTGGCTCACGTGTTGGCGGAAGTCTAATTGTTGAAGTTGTTGGTGAAAAGATGTCATGATGACATGTTCCATCAGTGCTTTCCGAATTAACTAATTCTTGTTTGCTGCATTGATTAATATCTCGCTTCAACTGTTGTATATTTTTGAAGAGTTTATTTTTCGGAATATAAGGTTTGCCGCAACAATATTTTATCTCGGTTGAATATTCTGTTTGGACTTTGGCACAAACCAAAAGAAACGTAAATAATAACAAAACATTAAGTTTGGTTTTCATTTTTTTTTTTTTTTTTTTTTTTTTTTTTTTTTTGCGCAAAAAAATCGTCTGTATAAGGTGCTGCCCTTTCTAAAAAATACTTTTTAAATGTATTGTACCGTGACTCTCATAAATAATGCATCACTTGACCAAAAAAACATTTCAAAGATCGCGATAAGTAATGTAAAAACTTTGTTCACAATATGTACAGTATACTGTAATTATTATGATTTTTTTACAATCTACGTAGTGATAATGTTTTCGAAAAATAAATTTTTAACAATAAACAATTATAATTTATTTTATCTATATTTGAAGTTCTTCTCTTGTTTGATAAATATTATCAATTTTTTTTTTCAATCATATCACATATTGGTTTAGAACCATATTTGAATTGATCTATACTTTCTCACGGTTAATTGAAGAGAGAAGTTGCTATTCAACATATGACTAATGATAAAAAAAAAGAAGAAATCAAAAATTTAAAAAACTAATCATGATCTATTTATATGAACGAAAATTTGTTTGTATGATGTAATTTCAGTAATGTTTAAATGCCATTCAAGTTTAAAACAACCTTTTAGAGTATAGTAACTTAAATATTTTCTCAAGTAGAAGTGGTGTATACTTAAAAATAATGATTTTTCTGTCCAAGCAAAGTTTCGGATAATCAGCTTAATAAAAAATGGTATTTTTGAAAAAAATTAATAAAATCTTTATACAGCATAATGTTTTGACTATAAATTTGAAAATAACGAAATATAAATTAAGATACTGTATTATGCCAACTTGAGATATAAAAAATCGTTGTTTAATTAAAAAAGAAAATAAATAGAAAAAATTTATTAAACAATAAAATATTTTATAAAACAAAAAATAACACAAAATTGCAATATCTTTTTTAAAATAATATATAAAATAACCTAAACCAACATTTAAATGAAATTTTTTAATTTACAAATTATATTATAATAATATCATTATTAATATATTAAATATTTGTAATATTATGTAAATCTTTATAAAATAACTAACTTATTATTAATATATTATTATTATTTAAAGAACAATGTATATTATTAAAAGATAATTAGTAAGTTAACTAAAATAATTTTATTGTTAAAATTATTAACAGTTATAATTATTAAATATTAAAAATTTATAAATTATCAAATAAATAAATCAAATAAAAAAATACAATTTAATATCACTTAAAAATTTTATATTTAAATTAATAAACTTTCATTAAAAGAAATCTTATTTTGGATTTAAATTATTTAAAAATCATATTTGTTCTTAGTATAAACTTTTTGAAAAATATTTAAAGAATTTATTTTTTAAAAAATATATAAATTCAATTATTATATTTTTAAACTAGAATTATATTGTAAAAATATTTAATAAACAAGAATAATAAACCTTTTTAAAAGTAAAAAAAATTTTTATTTGTAAATTTAATAAAAAATAAAATTATTATATTATATTATTATTTATTTATCTTTAATATTATAGAATTTGACACTTTATAAATTTTTAAAAAAAAACTTTTTATAAACTTTTTTATTTTATTATTATTATTTATTTTATTCTATGTTAAGCTAATTATATATGCTTTATTAAATATTAATATATCATATACTGTAAAATATGTTATTAAAGTCAAATCTCTAATTAACTAAATATAACTTCAAAAATAATTTATTATTTTATTAGTAGCTCAAGTGAAAACCCTTCCAACTATTAATTTCATTACTTGCAGATCATTACTACAAATCCTTTTATAAGTTTTAACAAAAGTTAAAACCCTAATCACCTTATTTCATATTTTACTTCTTCTAGAAAAGTTCATTTTAGACCCTTCTCTTTTAGTTTTTCTTCTTTTTATAAAGATTTTTTTGTAATTATAATCTTGTTGTTTTGATTTAAAGGACTAGTTAATCTTTTTATTTTGTTTTTTCTATAAATCCCTTGTACTTGTTCCTATTTGATCATTCTTAAGCATTTTTTATTCTAGATCTTCTTTTGAAATTAATTACAAATCTTTTTCTATATTTTCATTATCCATTTTTAGGTTTCTTTACTTATTCTTTTCTGGTTTGATATTTTTAATATCTGATTATTTTATATTAGTCACATACAAAAGTTTAGAATATTCTAATCTATTTCTGCAGTTTTTTCTATAAGCCTGGCCATATATTTGTCCAATTCTCTTAATTCTACTTTGTCTTCAATCAAAAGTCTTATTTCTTTCTCTTACACCTCTTTTCTTTTATTATACAGAAGTTTTCAAAAGTCTTTAAAATGCTTTTAGTTTCTTTGTTCCATATTTTTTGCTATTGAGCTTTATATGCTAAGTATTTTAGTATGTGTTCTATTGTTTTTGGTTGCTGTTTATTTTTTTTTATTTTTTTTTTTTTAACCCGCAGTCAGGTCAACATAGTTTGTCTTTATTGTATATATATCAAATATTTACAAATTATTTTGACTTTCACATACTAACTCACCAGTCGTCAAAAAACTATTTCTCTAGATGCAACTTAGGGAATGATATTTTGCTCCTTTACTGACTTGGATAAATCCTTTAGTCAATAAACTCATTGCCTATAGGTCATTACTGTAAATCATTCTAAATTCCGACTGCAGTTAAAACCAAACCATTTCCTTCCATAACAAATCCAATTCTTGATGATTTCTATGTACTTCGTTTCCTCCTTTCTTTCAAAAACTTCTTGTCTAGATCTTCTGCAAGTGTGGGTTCTTCTTTCTGTTCTTATACGGTCTGCATGATGGATCAGTGCCCATGTCTTTTGATTCGTTTGTCTTTTTAGTAATATTCTACTTCTTTTCCCACTCTATAACTTTTTTACAGCGGCTATTCCATATATCCTTCTTGAAATTTTTCCTATTTTATAACAAAGCTTACCGATTATGCTTTGTGTGACTGTCAGGAGAATCTTGAGTTGAACTTTGAGATAATTCTTCAAGGAAGTAGTTTTGTTCTCTTCTATATATCCACAAATAGTGTTGAAAAGGTTTCTATCAGATCACTGAATCTCATTCAACTATTTATTTGTTCAGTTATTGATTTCAGGATAGACTTCTTCTTTGTTTTTGATTTCTTTATTGATAAATTGGTTAATCTTTTCCTTTGCTTTTCTTCATATATTCTCTCTGATTTCTTTAGTGACTGAACATTCGAACAAGTGTCCTAAAGTTTCTTCTTTAAGTTCATATACTAAACATGTCATTATGATATAAATATCTGGTTTTCTTTTCTTCAATATCTGTAATACTGGAAGTTCATTATGGGTCAGATTAGTTAGGAAGCTTTTGTCTTTATTATCTTT
>CAJVPT010001946.1:0-19261 GCA_910592055.1 Acaulospora colombiana | reverse complement strand
AGAACTATATTTATTGTTTAGACTTTTTCTAAGGTAAAAAAAAAATTTTAATGAAGCAAGCAGCCTGTATGTTGCAGAACTTATATAATAATACTGCTATAGTATCCAATATAATACTGGTGTAGGTCAATTAATGCAAGCTGCTGTAATTGTTTGAATAGATAGCAATTGTTAAAAATCGATCAATATAAAAATGATTTATAGTAAAAAAACATAATTGAACAATAAATAAAAAAACTTTTTCTGATTTTTTTGTCGATTTTTTATTTTACTTCCTTTTACTTTTATCACTTTACCATCCCTGCTGCCAGGTATCTTGCCTAGGAATTTTTTTTTCTGCAAATTTTTTTTTTCCTGTTTCTTACTAGTTTTTGAGAAAATGTATACATCTCTTTATATATTGATTAAACGATCAATTTTATTTAAATATATACAACTGCCTGCCACTACATAACTACAATCAAAAATATATTTTTATTACTTGCTATCATTTTTACAGCTATTACATTAACTACCTTTGCTTTGCTGTAACTGTATACTCAGTTCTTTCTTTTTTGACTAAATAAACTGGCATCTTTTTTAACTACTTTAACTGGTATCTTTTATCAACTAAATAACTTGACACCTTAATTATCAATCAAACCTTTATATCGATTCCCTGTCTCCATTATATTTATAGTCAAGTGAGTACAAGGCATTGGTATTTTGTTACTACTGTATCTTATATTTATTTTTAAAACACTGATATAGATAATATGATGCATGTCTTAAAGAAACAAAAACAAATCACAACTAATAGTGAGTAAATTGATCAAAAAGAAAAACAAAAACCAAAGAGTCTTTTACCTAGCAAGTCTATAAAGTTGCCTCCAGTGTGAAACCCTGAACTAATACTTGTAGTCTGGCCTTTATAAAAGTGTAACTAGTTGCTATTGATAAAGTTCGATATTGCCTCTAATAAAAAACCCTGGACTAATATATTAAATTTTGTCAATAAAATACTAGGCAAGTTTAAATCTATTATATTACTGCTACTATCTCTAGTGGAAAACCCTAGACTAAAGCAGGGCTCTCAAAATATTTAAGCAGGCATTTGTATAGTTGCAAGTTAGATTGTTAACAATTTAATTTGCAGCTAGGTTTTTGATTCCCTATTGCACTAGCAAATTGTACAAATATATATATAGCTCATACCTGTTTTTTAAATATATATAGAAATCTATACTGCTGCCTTGCATTTCCTTGTGTCATTGAAAAATGATAACCCTAAGGAGTAAGTTACCTGCTTGCAAAGTTTTTCCATTAAATTAACAAGTGTTCATCTGGCTGTGTCTGATCCTAATATCGATTCTTTTTCAAATATAAATATACTATATCAAAGTATACGTACTTGCTGTATATATTTTATTAATGCTAATAAAAAAATAGAAAAATTGGTGAAAAAAATTTGTGAGGTTCCTGAGATTTTGCCATATCAATGATGTAGAAACTGCAGCTGCTTTGAAAGCAGATATCGACGAATTAAAAAAAATAAAATAAAAATATATAAAAATTTTGTAAGTTCAAATAGTTTTAATAATAAAAAACCTAGTTAACATCTTTATATTTTAGATAAGGGAGAACCTGAAGATATAAAAACACTTTGCTGATACCCACGAAATAAAAATGATATTTCTTGAACTCCTGCCTGAATATAATAAAAAAAAAAATCAAAGGAAAGTGGGTGTATTAAAAAGTAAATCTACTGCCTTCACATGTACAAGCCATCGATACTGCCTCCTGCCTGTTGAATGTAATAAAAAAAAATGAGGAAATTATAATTCGTGACAAAAATTCAGGCAAGGTGGTGCTTGCTGCATATCATAATTGAATTGGACTTGAAGTTTTAAATATCATGCAAGGTATAGTGCTAGAAATATTCCAACTATGAAGAAGGGTTGCCGATCCAATAGTATATCGAAACTTAATCAAGGAGCACTGGCAGCTGTTGAGTATATAAATTTTAATATGTTTAATTTTATACTTGAGCAATACTGACAAGTTTTAGATATCTGTTAACAAAGAAATGTGAAATTTTTATACATGTTTTCAATATACTGAAAGAGTTATGAGGAACAAGCCAGCAGTACTTGCATGAAGAAAAAGTTGTCACGATGAACAGCTATATATTTAACTATGCAATGGGTATTTTTTCTGCCAATGTAACTACGAGTATACAGCAAACAATTGCTGAGTATGAGCTTCTAAGGTTAGATAAAAACAAGTATAGAGCAGTCAAAAAAGGTATCACAATTTTTTATGATAAAAAAGAAATTAAACTTAATCATTCCTTGAATCTCTGTGAAGCATCTGCATTTTAGAGGTACAGCAAATTTGCCCATGCTGATACAAATTTCCTGGACCATGCAATTGCAACCAACTGCCTGAGAAGAATTTACTCCAAAAGTGATTTAGAATTTACTTGCCAAGAAGGGGATTTTGATAAAGGCAATTTCTACATGACAAATGAGGAATAAAAGTAGAGATGACAGGTATTTTTATAAAAATGATAAAAAAGTTTGAAATATAAAATACCAAGTTTTTATTTAAATTTTTATATAAGGCACACTCTTTTTTACTGGTCAAAAAAAGAGTTACATGGCACAACTGTTTTACTGAAAAAAGGTGTAACTAGTGGTTTATCACAAAACTTGGCAAAAAAAACAGTAACAGTAATTAAAAAATGAAAAGAAGGTATCAAAAAAGAAAGACATATGAAGTATCGACAAGAGCAATTGCAATAAGATCCCCCTGCTTTGTTAGCACTGGAAGAATTGATAAAAAAAAACCATGGCAGTAGCAGTACTGCAGAAAATTTAAATTATACAGGTGTATATTTTAATTTAGAAGAAAATAATCATAAATGGCAATAAATTATAAATATAAAAAATGTAAATTATTAATTAAATATTTATATATAAAACTTAAAGATGGCAAGTAAACATTAGATAAGAAAAAATGAATAAAAAAAAAATACGATTAAAAAAATATCAGATTAACTGAATGTATACAGATCAAATAAAAATAAATCCATTTGGATATGAATCGAATCAAATAAAAACTGATCTGATTAGATTTGGATCAGATTTACCTAAAATCTGATTCGATTTGATTTGTTGTAATCTCTAGTCACAGATAAGCAATGCTTTGCTAATACTGTACATGTTGTTGCTATTCTTTTATTCTTATTAGTACTGACTATAATATTTGCTTTTATTTTCCAATTTTTCAATCCCAGCTGTAATCAATTACAAGTCTTTAGCTTATACTATAAACAAGTAAGCAATATTTATTGAAACTGTAATGACTTGCTATTACTTTATTGTTGCTAGTATTGATAGTAATACTATTCAATTAGCATGAACCAAGTTATCATAAGTCGAAAAGTTACAAAAAATACTGATTCCTTTCTACAAAGAGTGAGTAAAAGAAATTTTTAAATTGACATGCTCTTTATACTTTGTATCGATTAAGTATACTATATATCTCTAGTAAAAAACTTTGAACTAGTGCAGACAGGTCCATATTGATACAAAGTAATGCTTGCAAATGTCAATACAGCATTGATATTGCCTCCAGTAGAAAATCCTGAACTAGTAGCCTTTGCTGTATAAGTACTGTAACAGAAATGGTGTAGTTAGAAATCACAATTTTTATCTGAAACTAAATGATCTGTAGATTTGATTCAACCAGATCAAATCAGATTTTAAATTTTTTAATCTGTTTGTATTTGAATCAGATATGGATTTCAAATTTTGAAATCTGATCTGATCCATTTGGATCAAATCTGCAGATCATTCAGTTTTGAATAAAAATTGTGATCCCTAGCTTGAGATCATAGTGAAAAAAGTTTTTGATAAGAAATACTAGTAATTCATTTTAAATTTTATTTTTTTTGTTGTATTGTTTAATATATTATTAAAATGATATTTATTGGTTAGACTTTTTTTAAGATAAAAAAAAAATTTTAATAAAGCAAGCAACCTGATTGTTGTAATACTTATATAATAATAATACTATAGTATCCAATATAATACTAATGCAGATCAATTAATGCAAGTTGCTATAATTGTTTGGGTAGATAGTAATTGTTAAAATTTAATTGATATAAGAGTGATCTATGATAAAGAAACATGATTGGACAATAAATAAAAAAATTTTTTTTTGCAAATTTTTTGTCAATTTTTTATTTTACTTCCTTTTACTTTTATTACTTTACCATCCTTACTGCCAGGTATCTTGCCTAGAAATTTTTTTTTACCTGCAAATATTTTTTTTCCTGTTTCTTGCTAGTTTTGAGAAAATATATATACCTTTTTATATATTGGCTAAACAATCAATTTTATTTAAATATATATAGCTGATTATCACCATATAGCTACAATTGAAGGTATATTTTTATTGCTTACTAATGTTTTTACAGCTATTATATTAACCACCTTTGCTTTTGCAGCAACTGTATATTTAGTTCTTTCTTTTCAATTAAATAAACTGACACCTTTTTTGACTACTTTAACTGACATTTTTTATTGACTAAATAACCTGCCACCTTAATTATCAATCAAACCTTTACATCGATTCACTATTCCTGCCATATTTACAGTCAAGTGAGTACAAGGCATTCAATATTTTGTTGCTGCTACACCTTATATTTATTTTAAAAACACTGGCATAGGTAATATAATGCATGTCTTGAAAAAACAGAAATAGATCAAAACTAATGATAAATAAATTGATTAAAGGAGAGGAACAAAAACCAAAAAGCCTTTTACCTATCAAATCTATAAAGTTGCCTTTAGTGGAAAACCCTGGACTAATACTTATAGGCTAACTTTCATAAAAGTGCAACTAGCTGCTGTCAATAAAGTTTGATATTGCCTTCAGTAGAAAATCCTGAACTAATATATTAAATTTTGTAAATAAAATATTAGGCAAGCTTAAATCTATTATATTGTTGTATTGCCTCCAGTAGAAAACCCTGGACTAAAGCAGGGCTCTCAAAAACATTTAAGCAAGCATTTGTATAGTTACAAGTTGAATTGTTAACAATTTAACTTGCAGCTAGGCTTTGATTCCCTGTTATACTGGCAAGTTATATATGTATATATATATATTTTTTTTTAACTGGGTGGCTTACACCTTG
The DNA here is from genome assembly GCA_910592055.1 of Acaulospora colombiana. Taxonomy (NCBI): domain Eukaryota; kingdom Fungi; phylum Glomeromycota; class Glomeromycetes; order Diversisporales; family Acaulosporaceae; genus Acaulospora; species Acaulospora colombiana. The sequence continues at coordinate 14,079 of CAJVPT010001946.1, read as the reverse complement.
TTTATTAGATATTGTTATGAGTATGTACAAATTTATTTTATACAAATTTAACTCTTTAGCTATCTAATTAAACCCACTAAAGATAGTCCTACCATGTGGCTTATTGCCAAGTACTGATATATACTTGATTAATCTGCCAAGGCTCTACTTGTTTCATAAAAATTTGTTTTGAAGGAATATATTGTGTTCTAGTTGATTCAGTGTTGATTGAAGTGTTTCATGATTTCATTAATTCCTGGAATATATAATTTGTGTGTAGTGATTCTTCTATCTAGTGTTTTTTATTTTTTTTTTATCTTTTTTGCTTATGTTTTGATTTATTTCCCATTGTAAAAAGAGCTGGCACCTCAGTTGCCATTTGTTCTGAAGGATGATCAAGAATCTGTATATAATATTTTTAAGAATTTCTTTTTGATTTTCTGCTATTGTATGTTTTTTTATTATTTTTAAGAGATTTTTTGTTAATATCCCCCTTGCAATATAGTTTTTTCTTCAGAAGTCCATTCACTTTCCATATTTTTTAATTTGTTGTTTAGTGTTTTTTAAGGGGTTTGTTGTTTTCTACTGCTAATTTCCTCATTGATTATCTGGAATAGGGTTTTGAAGATATTTATATTATTGTCTTTATACTGTATATTATTGCATAGGTATTGGTTTCGATATGTTTATAGTTAATGTAGAGATTATTTTTATATATTATTGTTGCCCTTTTGTGTAGCTTGTCTTTGGTGGCAGTTTTAAGTTCCATAGTCTGAGTCTGAAGGATCTGGTATTATGATCAAGTTTATTAGTAGCACCCATTGTTATTTGGGATGGGGATTTGTAGATCATTGATTCTGCCCATACTATATTTTGTAGTATATTGCTATTTGTTGAGGTTAGGTTGTAGTCTAGCATTTTTCAGCTGAAGATGTGCCTTGCTTTGATGAGGTTTCTGACAGTTTCTGATATTGTGTTATCTAAGACTTGTTCATTTCACTCTGTCTATCTTTTATACAAATAAAATTGATTTCTGAAGCTTTGTCTGTGATGATTACTTTCTTGGCAAGCATATCTGTTTTATCATTATCTGGGTTATTGTTGTGTGTTTTAATTTTTTTTCATGTTATATTCAGTCTTTGTTGTTTAGTGATGTGATTAATTATATTGATTAGAGTACTATTTTAAGTGTTTTGATAGTAATTGGGTTTTCTTGGGCTTTGGAAATGGTGTTGAGTGCTACTTAACTGTCACTACAAATTGTAATGTTACTGTTTGCTGGAGCTGTTATTAAAAATGATGTGATGGCAGCTAATTCAGCTCTTGTGAAGGAAAGGTAGTTGCATATTTTCTCTTTGAAGTTAATTTCTAGAGTTTGGATTATATGCCATCCAAACCCATTCTGTGATCTGTATCTAAGGAGCCATCAGTATATACTGTGATATTTTTGAGTTTGTAAATTATTTGTAAAATGGTGATCAGTTTGGTGAGTGTACTTTCTATTGTATCTATAAATTTTTTGATGAGTCTTTTATTGTATGTTATAGGATTATTATTAATGTTGGGAGGTAATGGAAAGTTGTTGTGAACTAGTTTGTCTAAAAGAAGTTTATTTAAACTATTGGGTGAGATTCTGTTATATTTATGAAGGTTGTTATTGGGTATGTCTCTGAAGCTAGTTCTACTTTTATATACTGAAATATAGATAAGACTGTTTTTTTTCTTGAAGAAAATATATTCTCCTTGTTTTCCAAATATGTTTAGGGCATATCCTTGACACTTCTGAAGGGGCGAGTTATTGTTAGTATATATATAGTACTATAATTTGATAGTATTATTAATGATAACTTTTTTTCTGCAAATGATGTTTTCATCTGTTTGTATTATAGTAGTCTATTTGATCTTCTGGTTGGATGTTTCTATAACTAGTCTATGGATTTGTTTCATATCATTGTTGTTTATATATCTATTCTATATTAATCTGATTATCTCTTGGTTTTGTTGTAGCTCCTGGAACCATGTCAGTTTCTTTCTATTGGGTTTTTTGTTGGGAGTTGTGATCTCCACCCAGGTAGCCAGATATGATCCTGTGTAGTTGGTAATTTGGTTGATAAATAGAATTTGATTGTTTGCTAACTATTTCCAATATTTATTGTACCAGCCTGGATCTGTTACTTCCTCTATTATTGTTTTTGTTTTTTTAATCACCTAAAGATTGAAGCTGATGCCTGTGAATCCGTTTTGTCTGAGAAAATATTGTAGATTAGATTGTATATAAAATCGTGATCCTGTGAAAGGAAGGTGTTTGTAAAATGGGTGCTTGAGATGGGTTTAATAAACCACCATCTATTTTGGAGTTCTTGTAAATGCATAGTTATAATCTTTTCTATTATATCCTATCTGTTGACTTTTTTGTACCAGTTATTTGCATATAAAAAAAGTTGCCTGTCACAAAGATGAAAGAATCCATATTCTATTAGATTGAAGAGTATGGAGTTTGGTGCAGATTGGGCTAAATGGAGTTTATGTTTATAGGTTGTGTTGAGGATACTCATTATCTTGTCATAGTTAGACTTTGTGAGGATTATATCTGAAAGCAGGTATATGATTATTGGTATCCAAACTTGATTGTGAAGGTATCGCATTTGTTTTCATTGTTGTTTCTATTTGATTGTGTTAGTATATTTGATTGTCTTGTCTTTGATTAGTTGTTATTGATAGACCTTAGTTTTCTTGCCTTCGAGATAAATATCTAAGATTTTTACTGCTTAATTTGGTTTGAGCATACAGTATGTATAGATTGGTTTTGAATTTGGACTGTGTTGTTTAAGTTTGAATTGGGATTGAGTACTATACAGTTTGATTTTGTGGCAATGATATTGATATCATTGATTCTATAAAAATCTGAACAGATATCACATATTTCTTGAAAGCTGGTACTGTTTTCTATGAATAGGGTTGTATTATCCATAAATACAATGCATGAAATGTTCTGTGTTTTTATGGTGGGTGGTGTTATGGGATCTGACCATTGTTTCGTATTAGTATGTATCCTCTAATTTGTTCAGAGATATGTATAATGAGTGGATCATAAAAGATTCTCCATAAGAGGAATAATATTGTGTCTCCTTAATCTATACCATTCTCTACTATGTATTAAATTAAGGGTCCAAAGGGTGTAAGTATATGATTTTGTCAGTTGCCACAAATATTTGTGATTATTTGAATAATTTTGTTTGGACATTTGATTTTTTTGAAAGCTTCTTTGAGTCTAGGGATGTTTATAGAGTTGAATGCTTTGGCCATGTCTAAATTTAGGATCCAAGCTTGTTTATAAGTTTACCTTGCATCATCTTGAATTGCTCAAAGGATAGGTATTGATTCTTATATGCTAGATCCTGTAGTATTACTCAGTTATGTATGGAGAGGATCTGATATGATTGAAGTGTCTTGGCTAGTCTGTTGGTTAGGATTTTTGTAAAGACTTTTTTAATTGTTTTGAGCAACGTAATCAGTTTTATGATATTGATATCATTTTCCCAAGATTTTGGCTTGAAAATTGAATAAATACTATCTTTTTTCCATTTCTTTAGAACTCTTCCTTGTTTGAGGATGTCATTGAAGAGGTTTGTGATAAAGGGGAGTGATTTACTTGAGAGTTTTTTAAGTGCTATATATGGAATGCCTGTAAAACCAGGTGCTGATTTTGAGAAGCAGCATTTAATAGTGTCTTGCATTTTACTTATTGTTATAAGTACTATTATACTAGTATACTATTCTTCATTTATGTATGTGGGTGGTATATAAATATTCTCCTGTCTTATGCCTTTGGTTTTGATAGTATTGTGCTTACTTGTTCATTTTGAAATATGCACTGATCAGTGTTTTGATCTCTTTTGGATCTATGATAATTGTCTCTTCTGAATCACTTGAGATAATTTTCTCAAGCGTGATATGTTTTTTGAGATTATCCAAAAGGTTTCAAATTATTTGTTTTTTGTTGGTATTGAAGTATGTTTGTCTTCTAAAAGGTCTTTCATTAATTGTATCAATTTGTTGGTTTTTACAATTTTTGTTAAAGATTTGTTTATGAGTGGTTCTCATTGTTTTGAGATCTTGAATCTATTGAAGAATATTTATTGGATTGAGGAGTCTTGTAATTAAATTAATTATATCGAATATAGAGCTTTTTGAGAATAGTATCTATTTTTATTTCGATGGCATCTGTGAGAGGGTTATTATCTATTAGTTGTTTACCCAGAGAGTAGAGTTTGAAAAGTTTCTGTAGTATGTACATTGATGGTTTGGGAGATTTTGGAGTATATTTTAATTCTTTATATCTTTTTATATGAAGTGTCATACTTTGAAGGATTGTATCTCTTAGCAGATTCCACTTTCTTTCTATAGTATCTTCTATTGAGGTTGAAGTTGACCAAGATGATTATAGTCTTGAGTATATGCATTCATCAAAATCCTTCTATTTATCCGATAGTATATTTTTCTATCTGAATCTGTTGTTAGGTTGTACTTTAATTCTGTTGACTTGAGAGGAATCTAAGTTCCAATGTTGGAGGTCACAGAAGGTTGCTTCATGGTTTATCTCTAAGAGTTCTTTATTGAGTACTTTGATACTTGCATTGGTTAGAAGTCATAGTGGTGATGTTAAAATCCAGATTTGATCAATTCTACTAGTAGTTCTCTTGAAGTTGCACCAGTATATTGAGTACTATAGGGATGTAAGTTTCTGAAGGTATCTATGAACTGATTGTTTGTAAGCCATTGGACTAATTTTCCAGTTAATGAATATTAATTTCTTTTGGGGGTGTTAAAATTTGGCATATTGATACTGGGATTGGGAACAGAGTTGAAGTCTTCTAAAATTATAATGTGGTTGTTTGCAATTTTTGTATCATTGATAAGTTTAAGAGTTTCTTGGGTATACTCTTAGTTGTCTTTATATAATTAGAAGGGCAGGTAGATGGCAATTATTCTAAGTTTGCATTTGAACCTGAATAGAAGGTCTACTGTGATGATTCTATCCTTCCATATTTGTTTTTTGAAAATATGTTTTGTAAGATTTTTTTCTATAAGCAGAGTGACATCAAATTCTTTAGTTTGGTTGCTTTGGTTACTCCATGTGATTTGGTAGTTGTTGAGTTGAATGAAGGTGCTTTCTTTGCTACTAATATTTGTTTTTATGAGAGTGAGAATAGTTGGCTTGTATTTGTTGACCCACTCTATTCATAATTGTAGTTTGCTGGGTTTAATTTAAGGCCTCTGATATTTGTTATGAGGATTTTCCAGTTGTGTTCTAAGATTGAGGAATTTGAATTATAATCAGTTGTTGTCTATGTGAAATGTATATAGTATTTGTTAATTTGATGGGTTTCAAGGTTAGTGTGTTATCATTTTTGTCAACTGTGATATTTATAGTTGAGTATGTAGATATCCCTAAGATTTGGTTTGGGAAAGATTGTAGAAGTTGTAGTTGTGTTGTACAATTCATTTTCTAATTTTTTTTTATTGATATTACTTTGTGTTGTATCCATTTTTAATCTTGGAGTAACAAATGTGTTGTGGTGGGAGTTTTGGTGATTGCATCAAAGGCTGTAACAATTTGGTTCATGCTGTTTTGCATGCCATCCAATGATGAAAAGAGTTGTGTTTGATGATCTCTAATGTCTTTAACACTGTCATCTGATGATTGAAGTGTTGATTGTGACTGAGGTTGAAATAAAGTGCTGCTTATTGAGTTGCTAGGTTTATTACTGTCCATTGTTTTATAGTATTCTTTATTATAGAGTTCCAAATTAATAATATGTTCATTGATTTCTATAAGTTGCATTCTCATTATTTGAATTTCCTGACAGATTTTTCTGAGGAGTTCAGAGATTTCTGTGAGTAATTGTGGGTTTTTCTATGGGCTTGAGGAGTTGTTGCAGACTGCACTGACATAGGAGCCAGTTCTAGCATTTTTCTAATATTTGGATTTGTTGAAGTTGTATATTGTTGTTGTTTTTGCAGATCGGAATTTATTATAAAGGGTTTCAAATTTGAAGGCTTGTTTCTTGTTATAATTATTCCATTGCTATCATTTAGTTTTGATTGGGCAGTTGATAGCTAGATATGAGATTGAGTTGCAGATTACACATAGTTTGGTAGAGATTGAAGTGAAGGAGAGCTCAGTTTTCCCATAGTATATTTGTATTGTATTGCTTCAAGGAGGTCTTCTTATGTGTCAAAGCTGATGACTGTGCATCTTTTGAATCTATATGCTATTACTGTAAACCTTGAAATATAACATGTATATCCTTTGCATTGTGCGAGAATATGTTTGAGATCCTATGCTAAAGTGTTTGGGGAAAGGTTGATAAGTTTAATAGCAATTTCATGTTTTTGTTTCATTTGTGCAAGTAACCATTCTGAACTGTTGATTTTAACTGAATCTTCTTTGATGAGTATACTTCTGAGATCTACTAGTTTGTCTTTAATGATCTTGTCTGTAAAGGTGATAATAATACATTGCCAAAAATTTTGGGTTTTCATAGTGATACCCTGAACTTCTCCATATTTGTGAAGGTTTGTTTGACTTCAATGAATTTTGTATTCAAGGAGATATTCCATATAACGATTGAGTTTTCCTTATTAATTATTTGATATCCAGTTTCCATGTGTGATAGTCTTGTATTATCTATATCAGGTAGATTAATAGTGGTGGTATGTTGGGCAGCTTATAGATCACTAAAAATGGCAATGATTTTTATCTTTTCATTTTTTCCCTTATTACATACTATCAAGAGGTCTTCTGAAGAGTTGAGTGCTATAATGATATGTTCAATTTTTTAATGAATTGTTTTGCCTTTGACTAGATTGGCTGAGACTCTTATTTTGTGTCTTTCTCTATTATATCTGATTGACCTATTAAAGGAAGAGTTGGGTCTTGATTTTTCATTATACAGAGAAATTGTTTTGTTTTTTTCTTTCCTTACTATGAACCATATGGTTTCTGAGTCTTTCTGGTCTTCTATGCCTATTTCCTTATCTGTATCATCTATTCTAGCCATTTTACTTTTCGAGGTGTTGGATTCTTCAGCTTGAATTGATTGGTTGCGAGTTTCTTGTCTATTCTTTTGCTCTACTAAATTACTCCATGAAGAAGAAGTGGTTGCTTGACTATTTGGTTTTATAGATTCAATGGTTGGGTTAAAAGTTTCTTACTGTATCATTAGTTGGGATGGTTCAATTTGTTGTTTGCTTGTTGCTTGCTGAGTGGCTTGGAACTTGCTGGTTTCTAGGTTGGGCTTTTTTGTGTATGGTTGAATTCTTCTATAAAGCATTGTCTTTGCTTATTCTTTTTTCATATCTTATTGTGCATTCTGTCCTTATTGGGATGTTGGTTGCAATCTTGAAGTTTACATTACAAAAAGAAATCTTTCCTTGATGTTTTTTCAAAAATTTTCAAAAAAGAAAATTTTTAAGATTTGGGATGGTTACAGGAAAGAGTTTTTTTTTATATATGTATATACAGTATATAGCCAATACCTATTTTTTAAATCTATATAGAAATTTATACTACTGCCCTGTATTTTCTTGTATTATTTAAAAACTATAACCCTAAGGAGTATGTTGCCTGCTTGCAAAGTCTTTCCACTAAATTAACAAGTATTTATCTAATTGTGTCTAATCCTAATATTGATTCTTTTTCAAATGTAAATATATCAAAGTATATATACTTACTATATATATTTTATTAATGCTAATAAAAAAATTGAAAAATTGGTAGAAAGAATTTATAAGGTTCCTGTGATTTTGCCATGCCAATGATATAGAAACTGCAGCTATTTTGAAAGCAGGCATTGACAGATTGAAAAAAATAAAATAAAAACACATAAAAATTTTGTAAGTTCAAATAGTTTTAATTATAAAAAACCTAGTTAATATCTTTACATTTAAGGTAAGAAAGAACCTAATGACACAAAAACACTTTGTCGATTTCCACGATGTAAAAACAATATTTCTTGAGCCCTTGTCTGGATATAAAAAAAAAAATCAAAGGAAAGAGAATTTATAAAAAAGTAAATCCACTGCCTTTACATGTACCAGCCATCGATACTACCTTCTATCTACTGAATATAATAAAAAAAAATGTGAAAATTATAATTCATAACAAAGATTCAAGCAAGATAATGCTTGCTGTATATCATAATTAGATTGGACTCAAAGTTTTAAATATTATACAATATACAATACTGAAAATGTTTCAGCGATGAAGAAGAGTTGCCTGATTTGATAATATATCGAAACTTAATCAAGGAACATTGATAGTTGCTAGGTATATAAAATTCATATATGTTCAATTTTATACTTAAGCAGTACTGACAACAAGTTTTAAATATCTATCAATAAGGGAATGTAGAATTTTTATACATATTTTTAATATACTGAAAAAGTTATGAGGAACAAGTCAGCAGTACCTGCATAAAGAAAAAGTTGTTACGATAAACAGCCTTCTGTTTAACTATGCAATAGATATTTTTACTGCCAATATTACTTCAAGTATACAACAAAAAATAGTTGAGTATGAACTTTCAAGATTAGATGAAAACAAATATGGATCAGTTGAAAAAGGTATCTCAGTTTTTTATGACAAAAAGGAAATTTAACTTAACCATCCCTTGGGTTTTTGTGATGCATATGCATTCTGGAGATATAGCAAATTAGCCTATACCAATACAAATTTTCTGGATCATGCAATTGTAGCCAGTTGCTTGAGAGGAATTTGCTCTGTAAGTGATCCAAAATTTACTTGTCAAGAAGGGGATTTTGATAAAGGTAACTTCTATATAGCTAAATGGTGAATAAAATTAGAGATAACAGGTATTTTTATAAAAATAATAAAAAAGTTTGAAATATAAAATACTAAGTTTTTATTTAAACTTTTATACAAGGCAACACTATTTTTTGCTAGCCAAAGCATGAGTTATATGGCACAACTATTTTGTTAAAAAAGATGTAACTAATGGTTTATCACAAAATCTGACAAAAAAATAGTAACAGCAATTAAAAAATAAAAAGAAGAAAGACCTGTGGGTAAAGATGGGTCCCTAAAGGGGGAGGCAGGGACATAAGTCAAATGTTCCTCACTAGAAAACATTAAAATTTTTAAATTAATAACTATAAAAAAACTACTCACAATTGTTCTCTATTATCTAAATCATTGATTTATAACATTTTTTAACTTTTGTTCCTATTAAAGTGAAAAGCCATGAATTTTGTTCCTCAAAAAAGAACATAAGTAATCTGTGAAATTTTATATACTAAATACTTTAGAGACCCATCATTAAGTATGATATTCTACAAAGAACCATAGCTAAAAAAAATATAGAAGACCTTATAACACTTTGGAAAAAGGAATGAGAAAAAAAGTGGCTATCAAAATGCACTAAACTTGAACCTGGTAGAGATAAATAAAAGAAACCTGAGTAGTTATCCAGAATGAGAACAACAAATAGTATAAGAAAAACTGATTCAGGAGAATAGTTAAAGTATTGTGATAATTCATAATTTCAACCATCAAGAAATAGAAAATAGCTTAGAAACAGTTCTTATCAAATGTGTAGGATACTCACTAAACAATAGAAATGGAAATGAATATAATATAGAAATAGAATCAGATTTGATCTATATTATACCATTCTTAAACCATCAAAAAAATACTAAAAGAGCACAATCACTAAAAGTTTCTTGTTCTCTATTGAAACTAGATAGTATAATGATCAAAAGTATAGTCCCAGAAATCCAAAATCCAACAAATGACCAAATTGAAAAAATGGAACAAGTATTAATAGAAAATTGGGAACAAGAAATACTCAGAGACAATGTTAAACAAGAAGTATATTAAGATCACTTACTTGAAATTCTTCAGCACAATCAAGGATCATAGGAAAAGTTGACCTTCTACTCCAATGGATCCTTAATTAATTACAGAAACAAGAATGCAAAAATGAATACAACATAAATACAAACAGAAGAAGCTAGAAAAGAAAGTAAATTTTAAACAAGAGTCAAAAACTGGCTCTTGTTCACAAGGACAGAACTGATAGCACTGGTTATAATAGCTTTAGTATCTCCAATAGACAGTATTATTGAGATCTTCACAGATAGTCAAGTCTGCATCTTTAAATATAAAAACCTAGAGAAAGAAGACCCAAAAATGATATATAAAAGATGACTAAAAGAAAAGAATTGATCATTATGGGCAAGAATGCTAGATCTTGTAAAGAAAAAATATATTCTACTAATTTTAACTAAGGTCAAAGTCTACTCTAATGATCCATAGAATAAAGAAGTAGACTGACTGGCCAACATGACGTTAAATCTATCAACAATAGAATAGAAGAGTCTCAAATCAAGCAAAATACTTACAGAAATTATGTGACAGAAGAAGTGATAGATAGTCCAATATAACAGTTTATCAAACAAATCAATAAAATATTAATGGCTCTATTATGAATATAGTAACACAGAATAGAAACAAAATGGCATCATCAAGTTCACAAGCATAAAACCTATTCATGGGATCTGGCATGGAATAGATTAAAACATAGAAATACATGGGATACTTTTTTCAAAAGCTTACAGAGAAGAAGTTTCTTGGTTAAATTGACCAATGATAAACTACCTACCTTAAACAAGCTAGTAATAAGAAGATGAGACCTATACAAGCAAGCAAGATATATAACATGTAATCAGTATCAAGAAATAATAGAACACTTATTAGAATGCTCTGGTTATAAGATTGAGATCCTAGTGATATGTCAAAAAGAATCTAAGACTTTTCTTAAAGAATTCGACAAGTTGTATCAAGAATGTAAAAGGGAAGTAGATAAAAAAATAGTACAACTAGTAGTTGACAATAGAAAAGAAAAAGGTGAATTAGATAAATGGGCCTCCAGACCAATAGAATCAGTTTCACAAACCGGTTCAAGCACTCTCAACTTTTGCATAGGATTAGTAGAAAGTGACGCAATTAAAGAAGCTGTTAATCTAAACTATTATGAAAAGAAGTTGGTAACAATGGCAAAAAAATGAATTCTAAAAGTACAAAAGAAGATTTGCAATTAGATCTGAAAACAAGTCTAGAATATGAGATATGAAAAGATCATTGAATAGGAACAAGAATAAAGAATTGATAGAAAAACAAAATATAAAAAGATTCAGGAAGCAAGAAGGCAAGACTCACAAGATAATCCTAATCACAAAAGCATAATGCAAAAAGAAAAAGTAAAAGAGAGTGAAAACAAAAACCTAGAGAAATTATAAGAAATGGGATTGAATATGGGATGAAGTGGTTGAGTTTTGATCCTTATCAGAACATTGTACAGTGATTCATAGCAGTGACCTGTAGGTGATAATGTTAAAAGTTAGAAGGGTTTTCACCTAAACTACTAATAGAGTGATAAATCACTCCCGAAGTTGCACTTAAAGTCCTAGATAAATATAAGACTTTGATAAGTGAGTTAGTTAAAGATTTAGCTTTAGCAACACATATATAATGTATAACTTACAATTGTTTAATAAAGCATACATAACTAGCCTAACAGAGGGTTATTTAAAAAAAAAAATAATAATAATTTTAAGTAAATTAGCTAAGCCAGCATCGTAACTTTTTCTACTGATCCTCTGACCATATACAAAAAAGATGTTCGCAAGAAGTTTTTATACTTCCTTGCTAATAAAGTCTTATTACTTTCTTTAAACCAACTCAAAAGTTCTTTCAGAACTCTATCACTTCCTCTCCCTCTTGTTTACAACCTTCTTTGAATAAAACTGAACTCTTGTAACCTACAAAGTTCAGCTCCCATCTTTACTACCAATGGCAAGAAAGTTCTTAAAGGAAAAAAGACCAACTGTGGAGTACCTCTCATCTCTTAGCTATAGTGGAGATAACAAAGGTTTTATTCCAGTCAAAGAACTCATTTTTCTACCCTTCAACTGGGGGTTGTAGCCTTTTAGAACTACCTTTTTTATGGCTTTTTGGGAAATTTTGCCTAGCCCAGCTTGACCCTGAAATTTTGGATAACACAAATCTCACTAATTCTAATTGAATGACACGAAACATGTTGGACAATATTGATAAACAAGCTCCTATTGGTCACTTCACATGTTTAAATGTATTTTCTCAGCTTTATAAGAACCTGAGGTTCACTATAAGTCATACATGTTGGTGCAGGTGGATATAGAACATGTCACCAACACATCATTGGATATAAGAAAAGGATTCGTCCGACCATGGTAAAGGTCACAAAATGCTCGATTGACCTTTTCTTAAATTAGAGCCACCTATTCCTGATTGTATGGCAGGTAGGTTTCTTAATTTCTACTACTCGGAAAAGTCTAAATCAGAGAAAGCAGAAAGCTATTAAGGATACTCAGTAATAAAGCTCGTGTGTAAAGTAATCCAGAAAGTTTTCATCCTATCTTCAAAAAATCTTAAGCTGGAAGACTGGAAGGTTAATGCCACTTTACTAATCAAAACTTGAGTCCAAAAATGTTAGCAGTGACGTGTAAGCTGGCCGGATAATCTAGGAGATCCTCGTTGATTACTAATACCAATGGCCACCAGCAGGGCATATCTACCGTAAGGCTAGATACTGTCCTTTTTATAAGGAATTAAATCTGAAATAAGAGATACAGATGGGTAAGTATTCTCATATTTAGATAAGAATGGGTTTAATTGATAATATACTAAAAGACTTTCAAGTCACTCATGCAGATACCAATATAATACCTGGCCTTTCTTGACTACCCCCTCTCTACAAGCCTTAAAACTGTAAAGTTTCCTTAATAGTCTCCAACTTATTTCCGTAAAAGATTCAGTAGAAGTATCTTTCCCTAGACCTTCCTATAAGGGAGTTTAGAACAAGACAGGCATGGATCAAGAAACAAAACTGATACCCACCCAATATAGCATATGACTATCCAATTTTAATTTTTCTTTTATTATTATTTTCAGATACCAACATGCAAATAGCTTTAGCTTATCATTATCTTTATAGTCACCGAATATACACCCCTGTACGTGCTTTACACAATGTATATATATAATTTGAAAAACAATAAAGTTAGGCATGAGCCTATCAAAAAAAAAAAAAAAAAAAAAAAGTAAATTAGTTAAGCTGATTTTTTTTTACAAAAAAAGAACTTAAAAAAATTATTATTCTATTTAAATAAAAAATTTTAATTTATTAAATTTTAAATTATTATTATTTTAATTTCATGTTTTATATCTTTGTTTTTTTTATAATTACATACTTTATTTCTTTGTTTTTTTTTTTTATTATATACTTTTACTGTATTTCTTTTATTATACCCTTTATTTCTTCATTGTATACCTTATTCTTTTATCATATGCTTTGTTTCTTTTATCATATACTTTTATTTCTTATATCCTATTCCTTTATTTATTTTACTGTATACTTTATTTTTGTTTATGGTTTATACGTATGGCGGAAATAATAGTACTCGAAAATAGTGCAAGGACACCCCCATGTTATCTATTTTTGGTAAAAAATCTCTGCTGTGACGAAGCAGAGCTGGTGAATAATATTTTAAACCTCACTTTGAAAAAGATCGGAACAAGCAAGTGACTGCGGTACTATTTTCTTTTAATGGTACGATATTAGAAACACATTCGATGTGGTTTATAATACAAACGTTGTCACAAGACGTACTCAAGAAAGGAACCGTAACCGTACTCTGCCACCAACTAATGATAGTCGTCATGAATCTTCCGAGGTCAAAGCATCGGATAAGAATAGTAATTGAGATGCAAGTGGATATTTAATGCGATATACCTCATCTTTATCTGAGTTGATAAATATTACCTCAGCCCTTAATATATCAGTATCAGTGATTTTAGTATGCCCGATATAAGAATTAAGTTTCGTTTAAAATTTAGATACCGATTCACTAAAGTCACAATTCAGTCGTCGTGTAAAATAAAAAAAGCCTACGCCACTACGCCGCTGAAAAGTGATCGACAAAAACCGTAACGATCAACGTGATTTTTGTATGGATGATCTAATCTGAGTGCTAAAA